>NHTK01001358.1:0-101287 GCA_002938355.1 Panaeolus cyanescens | reverse complement strand
CTCACGGAGGCTGATGCCTCGGGTGAGGGGCCAGTCACAGGTCTAGCAATGATGGTCGATCACTCGCGTTGGGAAGTCGAGTGGGACCAACACATGCATCAATTTCTGCTTGGGCTTTTTTCTGAGCATCCATATTCATTGCAAGCCCAAGGAAGCACGTCAAAAGGATTGTTCCACTCTGGTGGCAACCAATCGTCAGTGTATCGCTATTTCAGACATATCAAATCTTACGCACCGTGTCGGCGCCAGCTATTTAAAAAAGTTATTGAAAACCGCGTCAGTAATGATTACTTTCTGGGATTTATGCATTTCAACGAACCAACATATGAAACTGCTCCAATGTTAGCAGCAATCTGTTCTTCCTCGGCACGAATTGGATGGTTCTCTGGTGGAAGGTCACTGATAAGTGCAGCTACAACCGAAGGTTCTGCTGCCCCTTTTCGCTAGATCATTTATAAGAACACGCAGTTGAGGATTTGCATTCGACTGGAAAAACGGCTCACCAGTGACTCCTTCACCGCCTCGTAGGGTTCCACAACAAGTCTAGTGGTGATTTTTAATCCCCTTTCTGCTTCCCGCTTGAATTCCGCTCCAGGGAACCACGACGGGATGTATTTCAAGATTGGTATGTGGTCCACAAGATATAAACCTGGAATTCCTACGCTGCCCAGAGATTGCAATGCTTCCATGATGTTCCTCATCCATGGGTCGTTGTTGTCGTTCGAAATTGTGATACCATAGACCGTTTTCATGATGATTGCCGCAAATAAGCTGATTCGAACAATCTTGGTTAGCATTTCCAAAGTTCAACAGTTGTGACGTAGCTTACTTTTGGATATGGTCACCAAAGCCAGCTGGCTGTCGCAGGAGCTTGTTAAGGAAACAGTGGAGCGCTTTGGTTTGAATAGGGTCGTATTTTTCAATGGCATTCGCATTGAAGTGCTCATGGAACGCTTTACGATGCCTGCGCCACCAAGACCCGTAAGGTTGCCATCCCATGTTGAAGCTCCAACCCATTCTAGCGTCTCCAATTAGGCATGTATCCCCGCGTTTGAGAGCTCCAGACTCACAGATCAACTGCCATAGGCTGGGGAGGGCGGTCAGAGTATATTGCCGAACGCTTCTCAAATAGGTCGTTTGCTCTTCTTATGCTCTGCACAATCAAATAGTTCTGACCCATGGCCTTGTAAAAAATGAGATCCCCTACGCTTCCGTGTCAGATACTAAGAGCCTTCTATAAAAATGACAAACTCACCATGTTTCTTAGACCATTCCTTATACACTGCCCATGGTCTCTTCTCAGGTATCTCATAGTAAGCACCAATGAATGGCAAACCCCTTGGACCAGGGGGATAAGGCAGGCCTCGAGGGTTACGACGGCGTTCAGCCAACCATCGAGTGACAATAGCAACGAAAACAGCACCTCCTGCATACGAAAGATAGGGATAAGATTCGCTGAGGGAGAGCAAATAGTTTACCGCATGGGTGACTGCAGAAGACACGTCTTGTAAGGAAAGTTGGGATAGCATGATCGTGTCGAACTAGAATGATTCAAATGGGTGAGTATTTATGTAGATTTTCATGCAGGTTCAGATTTTGGTTAGTCAATGAACTGAATTCTATTCATGCGTCCCCTCGACAGAGAAAGGTACGTCCGATTTTCCAGAATGAATTGGCAACTACCAGGGCTGGGGAAAAAATTGCACCCCATTCCACGCCCAGTCCACGCCTGACTCGGAGTCGCTGGCCAATCCAAGGACTACTTATCAGGATAACGTTTGATCTTGTCAATTTATTCGAGCGCGCCGAGGGGGAAAAAGCAGATTTGCGGGTCATGAGGCTCGTTCATCCTGAGAGTCGAGTTTACGATGCGGCCGCACAAACCATTGCGTGTTGAGGGTTGGAGTGAAGGTCCCCGTCTTCTTGGACCCGTCTGATGGACGCTGACCCTGAATGATCGGCTTCCCCGTGAGATAAGATGACAAGAGCGATTAAATGTCTAGGTTGGACGAGAACGACAACTCTGACCAGACTCTGACATATACCATCACCTTTGGGCTGCCAGTGTGAAATACACAATATGACTCTGAAGAGTCTGAAAGCAAGTCCATTGCAAGTCTTAAGCTTCAGATTCTACCTCCATCTTATACTTTGCGGTCAATCACAAGAAACCTCAGTGAGAAGCGCACTCCGCAAGTGCCAAGCGGGTTCATGATCAGCGTGGTTCAAACTTCGGTGACCGGTCAATCGAGCATCGGCTCTCGAGGTTTGAGCTTCTGATGCAACTACATACTTGGGTTTATCACTCGACGTAGACTGGACTGATTATTGGTGAGTTTTTTCGGATGCTCTTATGTGAACACAGAAACTGATTTTGAATTGAGCAAAGTCTGAGCGGTTCTCAAGGCGTCGGAATCCTGCCACTAATATGAGTCTACGAACGATTCAATATTCTCAGTTTTTTTCGTCTATTTTCCATTCTTTTCAGAAGAATACATTGAACGTTGCACTTCTCCCTCTCAGCCCATACCGGCAGCCGGGTGCTTCTTTACGACGTGTCTTATAAGCTTATTTCTATGACCACAGCCGAGCGCTCGACCTGGTACTACACGTAGAATGGGTTGCAAAGCGAACAATTTGGATTACTGTGACCCGTCAAAATGTTGTACATGGACTAATGTGTGGATTTTCTCTTTTTTCCTCCCCCAGCAAGCACATTCGAACTGATCAACGGTTTGTGTAGACATGTTCGGTCTTGAGTTCCTTCGCTCCTTTTCGGAAGGAAACTGTGATATGGTCTGGCTCGTTCACATCAGATCCACCCGGATGCGCACCTCGTCTAGTATATTGGTTAGAACGTGATTATTAAAAGGTATTGGACATGAGCAATACCTGATGCGAGCTTTAGTTGCTTCTTTAATTTCAGGTTTGGCGTGGTTGGCGGTCCAGTACTGCTGAACCTTCTGCTCGTGGAAGGTCGTTGGATCCACACCACCAAAATCCTTGGCGGTTTTACCTTTGATATCTTCTTTGGCGGCATCGGCCCATACGATAGTAATTTGGTTGGACATGGCACTGGAGAGGCTGTTGTTGGTTTGTAGTATGTTAATCTCTTCCTCTAGGATGGCCTTTTAAACACTAGCCTGCAAGCACTTCCGGACAGCATGAATTCATTATGTGAAATTATGTTCTATAAAGTTACTTGCATCGATAAGTTTTGAATGAAGAAGTATAGCCCAATCCAAACGGATGGCAAGCGTCTTGGAGAAGCATCTCATACTGAACACTTGACTCGATTACTACGCTCCATAAAATACGGCCTTGGTACTCGTTGGATGGCAAGAGTCTTGCAGGAACATGACTGTGAAGAATTGAGATTATATGTTCTATAAGGTTATTGACTTGATACTTTTGAATATAAAAAAATAAAGCCACTGAGAATCAGACTGACGGTCCTTCATTTCTCTTTGCGCACTCATTCAGTTTAGAATCCATGGACCATGACCAAATGAACCCTTTTGCCGTCTGGAATCAATGTACTTGCATTCCAATGGGGGCTGTCAAACTAGTCTTGGAGCAGCAGTCTGAGGACCATGAAGACTTGTATTATATGACATCGGTTATGAATGAAGAATTGTGTAAAGCTCTCTTGATCACGGAACTGGCCAGAAGGGTGTCCGAAAGGGTTGGGTTCTTACGTCATGCCATGACTTGGACTTATCTGACCATGGCCAAGATAGCGACTTCGCTTCTCATATTCAATGTCCTCATCAACAACAACGCATTATGACGCCCGTTTGGGCGCAACTCTGAAAGATGGGCGCTATACTGTGCTTAGGAAACTCGGAGAAGGTATCACCTCTGCTTGTTGGCTGGTTCGCGACGACTCTTCTGAATCAGGGTACCATACTATCTTATCATCACCCAGAAGAAGATCACTGATTTCTCGAATAGCTCCGAAAAATATGTTGTAGCAAAGATCTTGACTGTTGAAGCAACTGAGGAACCCGGCCCTGTTCGCGAACGCGAGTTCTTGACAGCCATTACACAATATGCTAACGACGTCGGAGATGACGAGGGATTAGATTATCTCCCCGTACTATACGACAGCTTCACCATAGACGGAAAACACTTGTGCCTGACTCAGCCACTTTACAGTACCTCTGTGTCTGCTCTTCGACGATCTGCACCGACAAAGTCCTTGCCGGTGTACATGGTCCGGAATTTCATTTACATGACGCTCAACGCGCTCAGAACCCTACACTCTTTGCATATCGTTCACACCGGTCTGTCAAAATTGCACATTGACAGTTAAAATCTCTTATTGATCCTGTTACAGATGTAAAGCTCGACAACATTCTATTGTCCAATGAAAGATTTGCCCTCGATAGTGCCCTTGAAAAATATCTAGAAGAAAACCCGTCTACAGTAAACCCCGAGACACAAATACCCGAATCACAGCCCATCCCAAGTGAATGGACATATGAAACCAGTGCCTTTGAAGCAGAGAAAATGACCGTCGTCCTTATCGATTACGGGCATGGTGAGTACATATGTACTTATTACGGCAATCGAGGATTATACTAACGGAGCGCAGCTGAATGGACAGAAGGCACGCCACTCGGCGAAGGGTTCTGTCCCATATCCCTCCGTCCTCCCGAGGTTTTATTATCCTCCGGATTTGGACCAGCAATAGATATATGGGCGATTGGCTGTTTAGTTCGTGCTTCTCATCTCATACTCGACATCATCCGCAACTCGTTTCTTATGATACTTACCACTTAGACGTTCGAACTACTGGTGGGCCGCTGGCTCTTCCTTCCCGAGGACGGTGGTGATGATTGGAGTATCGAGGAAGATCATCTTGCAAAGATGATGGAGCTCACTGATCAACGCTTCTCAAAAACCGTACTTGATCGCGCAAAAAATCGTGAAACGTATTTCGATAGCGAAGGTGAGGTTTCTTCAGCCTTGATCGCGAAAGACAAATCGACTCATTGATGTGGACGTGAACTAGGAAATTTGATCCACATCCCGGAACTCATTCCAGTTAAGATCGAGCAGGCAATGAGCAACTACAATATTCCTGGACTCAGTCAAGAGGACATTGCTGAAAGCGCAGATTTCATACGGGCGTGTTTGCATCTCGATCATGAAAAGAGGCCAACGGCAAGCGAGTTGCTGAAGCATAGCTTTCTGAAGAAAGCATTCCATTGTTAGATAGTATTAGATTGTGATCTGGTCTATACCTGGCAAAAAGTGTCTATGGGCTATTTAAAACCTCCGAAGATCCAGAAATCAAGGTCCGCAACAGGTAGAGCTGATCAATCGTTGGACTTTAGCGCCGTTGCCCTAATTCGGCAACCATTGGCGTCTTAAGCTTGCCAACGGGGTAAAGGTGTACGCGTAATATACAGAAGAAAAGGTAAATATTATTTCTCTTGACTTCATCGTCTCTGGCCCTGATATTCCCTCCATCGTCGTTTTTCTTCCGGTCTCCATGTCGTCTGACACCCGTCACGGTCCAACTCATTAGTATTGTTCGATAATATTTTTTCAAAGTATTTCGATACTGAGCAATTGTTACGATCTCTCCACGAGAAAAGATATCAACCCAAAGCTTCTCTCGTTTACTCCGTTCACCTATTTTAGCATTAATTATGGAGGAGGGAAGGTCAGTACGCCACCCCCCTAACGATATGGTGTTTGCTTATGTTTGGAGCGCAAGCTAATGCCAGTCCACGGCCAGCTGAGCTTTGCTTTCATCTGAGTGTTTTTGAGCGTTCCTTGTCGTCTAAAGTCAAGGAGAGACCAAATATCATTTTATTCGTATCCTCTTGAAGGAAATCTAACTATTCTTGACTATGTTATTGTGGCACAAGCGCAGCGGCCAACCGATTCCAAGCCTTCAACGCGGTACCAACATCGGTGTTTGTTCATGGGGCAGAAGGTGAGACTTGCAGCAGTCTATGGTCCTCAGCTCTGATAGTAATGAAAATTATTCTCATACAGGATTTATCCAACGGCTTTTATTGTCAATAATATGTCTGTTATTCTGACAGTGCCCTAATTCCGCTATTCCTCAGCTACGAATGGCTAAGAATACCCCTGATCGGACGTGTAATGGCACTATGCTTCAGGTACACTTTACACTTGCAATTGTTCACAACGATATTCATACGGGACATGTGGAGGCCGTCATCCGGTGTTATCTGTCCAACAGGTAGTCAGACTCTCACGGAGATGCAATGTCTCTCCACCAACCCTATCTTGGAAGCCACCATCTGACAGACTTGATGCTTCTTCTCTTTCGTATCTCACCAGTCCTGTCAAGATGACCATGGTCCAGCTCGGGGTCAATTCAGCAACAACAACGGACAAATACATAAATATGGCTTGATAATTCTGACTAAAGTGGGTGCCCCATGTTTGACTGGCGTCTCCCTGTCGCAGAATCACGTCAGTATCTTCCTCATGTCGGCGGGTTGGTGGCCGTTTTTGTTTTTATGAAGTGGTTCAAGGATCGCAAGCGGAACCCCCGTCGTTTACCTTATCCACCTGGTCCGAGAGGATGGCCTTTGATTCGAATTCTCTTCCAATTACCCCAGAAACAATCTTGGCTAACACACAATCAGTGGTCTAAGAAGTATGGTAAGAAGGACTCAATATTTCTTATGAGTAACGCTCATATTTCAAACGATTGCAGGCGATATGATCTTTTATTCGGTTATGGGAACAAACTTCCTTGTCCTCAACAGCAAAAAGAGGGCGAACGATATTTTTGATGACAGATCGGTCAATTACTCGGATCGTGTCAGGATGCCCATGCTCGTTGAAATGTAAACGCAACCAAACCTATTCAATTTGGAAATTCACTGACTACTGAAATACAGGATGAACTGGAGATACAACTTTGGGTTTATGAGATACGGGGCGGAATGGAGAAAGCATCGCAAAGCGTTTCACGAACACTTCAATCCATCGGTTGTCGGAAGGTATGACCAGGTGCAACTGGTCCATATTCGCAGATTCCTAGGCCAGCTGCTGCAAACGCCACAAAATTTCATGCATCACATCAGCTTGTAGCGTTTCTCTGTCCATTTTTTCATAAGAGCAATCAAAGCTGATATTTTTCGACAGTGTATTTGCGTCTATAATCATGGATGCAGTTTATGGTATCCAGATTGAGGATTCGAATAAAGATCCACATGTCAAGACCATTGCCGCAGCGTTGGATGGTCTAGCAAAAGCAGGGGTTCCTGGCTCATACCTTGTCGATCATCTACCCATCCTAAAACATTATCCTGGATGGCTTCCCGGAGGTGGATTCCAAAAGGATGGCGCGGAAGGTCGTGAAGCTACGGAAAGATACGCTGTAGAAACATTCAACCAAGTCAAGGAAGCCCTGGTACGTCCACTTCCAAGTGCTCAGCGTGCACGGTCTAAATATTCATACGGTATACTCTTCTTAGCGTTCGGGAACCGCAAGACCATCTGTTGTCGGGTCGATAATTGAGAACTATACAGAAGAACCCGACGACAAATTTTCGCAGGCAGAGGCAGATAGGATCGCCGAGAATATTGGTGCAGTTGCCTATGTTGGTGAGTCGTGCTTGATCCTTCATCAGAAACAAGCATGTATTAAACGTCGATGCAGCCGGAGCAGATACTGTACGCCATTAAATTCTTTTATCTTGGTGGTGGCCATCTGAAGGATTATGGATTAGACCGCATCTGCCGTACAAGCATTCTTTATTGCGATGGCAATGCACCCTGAAGCGCAGAAAAAAGCTCAGGCAGAATTGGATATAGTTATAGGACCAGGGCGTCTGCCTGAATTCTCAGATAAACCATTGTTGCCTTACGTCGACGCAGTCGTTAAAGAAACTATGAGGTGGGATGCAGTCGTTCCCTTCGGTGAGTTCCATGCGCTCCGCCTCAATTACACCGTTAACCTTTGGATTTTGTAGCCATAGCGCATATGAGCACAGAAGACGACGAATACGACGGGTACTTCATTCCAAAAGGGACAGTGGTCATGGGAAATTCATGGTAAATGATGAACTCGTTATCTCCTACCTTTGAGCTCATGGATTCTCGTTTTATAGGAGCATTCTTCATGATCCTGATGTATTTGAGGATCCCTCGACCTATAACCCAGACCGCTACTTCACAAACCCTGAATTGAGGCATCCTCACGAAGCAGCATTTGGATATGGAAGAAGGATCTGTCCAGGCCGTTTTTTCAGTGATCATAATCTGTTTGCTATCACTTCGTCTGTCCTCTCAGTATTCGACATCCTGCCGCCTATTGACGACAAAGGAAACACCATCCCTCTGAAATATGAGCCTACCAGTGGTTCTCTCTCGTGAGTGTTTATTTCGGTTAATGTATCAAAGCTTTTAAAGTTCATGTTAATACACAAGATATCCCGCTCCATACTCGTGTCGCATAGTGCCCAGGAGCGAAACCGCCTCCAAACTTGTGCTAGAAACACAGTTGCAGCAAGAGTTGTAATTATAGCAATCAAAGAGATTTGTCTGATTTAAATTGTCATTCATATTACTCAGGGGATTACTTCTAACGCGTTTCATAATCATTGCAATGGGAACAGTCACAAGAACAAGAACTTATGCAATAAAGAACAGCAAGTCATGATGTAGGATACTTCTGCGAAAGGCAGCAAAGAAATCGAGGATGAAGGAGTGTAGGTGATAACGAGCGGAATGGATGCTTGATGAAAATGTCCAGCTAACGGTCCATGATTTTATACTTCAAAAAAACAAAAAGGTCATCGAATAAAAAGAAAAAAAAGATAGCGTTATAATAAAAGATTACAACTATCTCGACAAAAAAGAATATTCAAGTCCAGGACCGAATATCAAAGACGAGGAAGAAGAAGAAGAAAAAAACAAAACGATGATTAGAAAAAGAAAAGAGTCATTATCAAGTTAAAATGTGAGTAAGCTTATAAAAGAGTCAAAAAGTAAGCGTCGGGTCATCATCTCAACTATCGTCTAAACACGATCAACGCATCCAGACGTTCAAAAGGCATCAACCATCAAGGTTTTTTGAGGGAGGAAGGGGAATCAAAATCGGTTGGGAGCATGGCCCATGGGCTGCCGAGTATCGTACTCACTGCCAACGACGCTTCCACTCGCAGCAAGCTCAGCATCGCGGTAAGGATGCGACGCAAATGGCGGTTGTGCCATTGACAAGCTATGAGTGCTAGCATTCCATGCTTCACTCTGATTACTCAACGGCATGAATGCACTCGTGTCAGACCTACGAAGGGCATCGCTGTTGTCAGGTCCTGCAGTCATATACCCAGCACCCCCAATACCACGAGCAGGCGCACCAGCAGAAGACATGGCAGAGTACGGCACCGAGGTAAGTGGCGTTTGGCGATTTGCACGTCGACGACGAGCGAGGCAGATACCAGCGATGGCTCCAATGAGGGCGAGGGCAGCAACAGCAGCAACAACGCCTCCGATAATAGCGCCAGTGTTGGATTTCCCATCACCTTCCTTGTCCGTTGATGGATCAGTTCCGTTGCCGCCCCCATTGGCAAAACCATTGACACCTGTTAGACGAACGCTGGCGGGAAGTTCTGCGTTGGGGGCCGTAGGTTGTTGACCAATAGCACCATTTCCGACAATGACATAGGTGCCAGTGGACGGAATACCACCGACAGTAACATAGACGAACGCAGGGCCAGGTTGGAAGAGATTAGGGTTGGGCGGGAGTTGAGAAGTATGAACGGTGATTGTTCCGTCTTGATTGACTGTGTAAGTATTGTTGAGCTGGAGGAACCTTTGTCCCATATTCATAGCATGGGTTGTGAAACCACTGCGCATGACGGCCACAATGATGGAATCAGCAGCATCGTTTGCAGAGCCCGAGTATGAAGCAGGGGGAAGGGTTATATCAAACGAAGGTCCACCATAGGATAACGTTTGAGGAATGCCTGTAGGGACTGGACGAGTGCTCGACGAGAAATATGGCGGGTAAAAGATTTCAGCTTGGTATGTAGTGGGGAAGAAAGTGGTCAAGTTGACATCCACATTGGGATTCGACCCAGCAATCAGGACAGAAGCATCGGGCAATAAGATGGCAGATGAGTGATATAGACGGGGGATGTTGGAGGAACCAAGACCAGCATTGGTCCAGCGACTGCCCTTTGGGGCATTGGGATCATAGATCGCAGGGGTTAGAACGGGACCTGAGGCCAAAGATTCGCCAAACGGCATATCGTTGAAGTTGGGTGTGGTCAATGTGGCCTGCGAATAGCCTGCGGTACCATTGGCACCTCCATTGACAACCAAGAGTTTACCGTCCGGTAGAATGATGAATTGACCCATTGTTCGCCCATCAAGCATCTCATCATCTGTGATATACGCTGGGGTTGAGCCATCCTGGGGTTCTGGAGTAATGCGTTGGCAATCTCGGGAAGCGGGGTAGTTCCAGGTATCAATGAAAGGGAAGCTGTAGTTGCCGTAGGCATACTCAGGCATGTCAGAACCACCACAGAAGAGGATGGTAGGGATATAGTTGTTTGCTGGGGTCAGAGGTAGCATTGCGACGGCTCCAGATGCAGGGTATACGCGTGCAACACCGCCGGGCATATCAGGGAATGGCGTCTCAACATTGTTTTCATGATCCCAAAGGACTATAACACATATGTGAATTGAGGAATTGGAACCAAGGCGGATTACAACTTACCTGTAGAGATATTGGCTTGAACAAACATTTTTCCTGAAGGCATCAGGAACGTGTGCGCGTACGCATTCAAACCAGACGTTTGGATCATGAAATTGAAGGTTTGAGGATCGCCGTCAACAGGCGGAAAGTATTCATAGGTGGGATCGGCTGCGCCACCCTCGAACGCTGGATCGGTGTTGGGGTAATTACGGTTGACATATCCTCCGCTGGTGAAACCACCGATAATGACAACACGACCGTCTCCAGTTGCTTCTGCCGCGGAATACCAACGACCACGCTTCATGGACAGAATGGTAGCATCATCAAACCACTGGCAGTTGGGGGCATTGAAATTGTCGGTATTTCTGCAAGGGTTCAAAACGCGAATCGCTCGTGTGCCATCAAAGTCTTGGTATACAGCGTCCCAAGCTGCTGAGAAACCGCCTGGGTTCAGCTGGCTCCCAATATTACCACCAGGTCCAACGGCACCATTGCCTCCAAGGGTGATGTAAGAGCCGTTCGGCAAGTGCATGCCCGAGGAGCAGAACACATTGGATCTTACGTCCATAACAGTGGCCTGATGAGATTCCACATCCCTTCAAACAAATTTCAGAACTTTTAGATGAAACATATAATACAAGTCTTCCAAGATTGACATACCATACTGAGCCCCACGCAGGATGGCCGGCAACTTGAGCGGCGTTACCTTCGGCCTTGTCTAAAATGTATACCCTTTCTTCATTACCAACAAACATCTATTCGCAAACCAAAGCATAAGCCATGACTGTGCGGTAGTTCATGTTCAAGTTGACTATTTACCATCATTGCGCTAACAAGGGTATTTCCTCCATCGGCAAATGTACCTCCAGTGGTACCTGTTGCAGAGCCTGTTGAGGCAAGGGTGGCTAGACATAGAGCCAATAACGATAGTGGTGGAGACAGCATTGTTGCTCGCTGTCCGCGATGACGAAGGGGTCGAGTGAAAGGTGAGAAGATGAAGGAAAGGATGAAGAAGCGAAATGACAAAGAGGTTCCACAGTCACTCCCCTTGTTCGTTGGTGCTAAATTTACTCCGAGACTCCGAACACCTCAGAAACCTGTCCTTTGTCTTGCATTGGCATCATACCTTCCTTCCAAAACCTCTGCTAACCCTTATATTTCCGTGCTATATTTTGGTCGTATGTTGGCCTCATGGATAGAGAAAGCTGCTGCGCTCAGGGTCATTATCTTGCGCCAAGGGAGGCATTGGCAACTTGGGGTCCCACGCCCTAATTAGGAAATCCAACAGGGTCCGGTCAACGGACGCGGACGTAGCTGCTCTTACGCGCTCTGGACTGCTCTCTTCTTTCGAGTCTAGAAAATCAGTCTGATAAATCTTTATCTGCTGAGAACCTCTGAGAACACGTCGCAAACATTGTATACCATTGTTCGTAGCGATGCAGCTATTTTTAGTGATAGATGATCATTGCCGACTCGGAAGGCTGTCCCCTGCGTGCTGATTTAGTTGTTGAAAAGCTTAGATGTACCTCTAATCACGCTCTTGGACGGACCTAGAGCTTGAAGTCTGGTACTATGGACCTTAAACGTGTATATCGGGGCCGTGCTCGCCCAATTGCTCTATTTTTAGTGCTGGTGGAGTCGAGAGACAGATTTAACGCAATAGCTCATACAGACGTAACTTAGGTACGAGACCCCGGCAGAATGACTGAGAGAATAAAAAAAAATGATGGGATTTACAAACACTCCTGCGCATTCCACACAATTGAGCCCCAACGTCAAATTCCATTCCGATTCCAATACCCACCGTGGCCCTGAGTGCTTGGATTGGCTGCTGGGACAAGCAGAAAAGCTGTGAACTAAAAAATTTACCAAGTGTGTAACCATCCCACGAAGATAGACATTGAGTTGTCCGAAATATATCTTCCATGCTGCATTTGCTATTAGACTTTTTTGCGTGCATTCTGTACGGTTTTAAATCAAGAAGCGCCAAGCCAAGTTCCTGGCGCTAAAATACTACCAGAATGGGGTAAAGACCCGGACCATCGCGTGCAATCTAAAGGATATTCATCACATCAAATCTCGTCGTTACTTACTTATAAAAGGTCATTACAAATTAAATATTATACAGGCTCGTATATATGCATGAGTTGCAAAAGCGTATAGCAGTCCTTCGGCTCAACTCAAATAATTGGCGCGGCATCAGGGAACTGCAAGGTCATCATACCCAGGCATTCCCTTTCTAGATTGGTCTGTGCGCCCACCCTTCATCACCCGCAGCACTTCAGACCACGCACAGCACATCCCAGTCAGCCCTTCATACAAACTCATCGGATGATCAGGAGTTGTCATCTCTCCGGCCTCTGTCAGACGATCATATAAAGTGGCTACATGTGCAAGGTCAAAGGCGCGCTGTAGCCACGGAGAGCCCGACGCTGATTCGCTTTGAGTGTCGTCCAAAGCATCCGACACCGCTAGAAGAGCGTAGACTGACCCAGCGACCCCATGGCACAACCCGACTCCCTTTCGGAGTAATCCACGACGGTACACAAGTAATCCACCTCGAGCAAGTGCATTTTCCAGGCGAGGAACAAGATTTGATGCCTCGGGAATGACTGAGACGAGTTGAGGTGCTTGTTTGAACAGCTTCAACGCAGTGGAGAAAAGGATGAGTACACCAGGAGCACCATGACACCATCTGGTAGATGTAAGGATTACTTTTCTGATGCTGCGAAACGTTCATTTCACTCACTGAACAAGATCATTATGAGCAGATTGTCCCATTTTTTGTTGATTGTGTAAATCGAAAACATCAGGCGCTTTTGATGGCCAGTTCCCTTCCTTGTCTTGACAATCAACGAGCCATTGAATCGTGTCGATGATTTCTGGAAGATGACGCTTGATGGCTTCGATAGGGCAGCTCAACAACATTTGCAAGATCCCCACTACAAATTCACATCAGGGTCCTGTTCAAGCTTGCTGAGTGATGGTTACGACATACCAACACCATGAGCAGCGCCTAGATATCTCTTCCTGTGCCATTTCCACATCAGCCGTGGAGCGCGCAAACCATCACTTCCCGAGAGGCGCTTCTTCAATGCCTCATTCTCCTCATCAAATATTCGCGCCCCTATCCTTCCTCGAGCCAAGATGCCCTCAACAACCAACCCCAGCGTATCATCCGAGACGAGGGTATGAAGTTCGGAATCCTTGCTTACATCAGCCTCCTTGGTACGATTTCGCAGATACAGCAAACCATACAGCAATCCCGCTCGACCATAAAGCACCTCGCATCCATCTTCGAGGTCATTTCCCCCCCTTTGAGCATACTGATGAACCTTGCTATCCATGTCGAGCACATTCCGCAGCGTGGATTTCAGGTATCTGAGAGCTGCCGGTTGTAGATTCATTATTCTTTGGGAATTCATATCCGTCAAACGTGATTGAGAGGCGTCGTTTTCCAACGATAACGTTAATTGTGGGATGGTTTGAGACTGCAATGCAGGTTCGTCCAAAGATAATTGTGTCGATCGAACCAGAAACAGGACAGCAAGACCAATAGGCGTTTCAATGAACGACATTGCTCGAGGGTCGAAATGGTCACCAGAAGGGATATGGGTGACATTTCGCAGAATACCAGCCAACATCGCGTCTGCGTCGGCTTGCGAAGCTTCCGTACATCCAGATAGGTGGTATTTGGCGAAAGCAATCCCTACAATGTTCCCACAGACTTAGTTGCTAATTCCAGGTGCAATATCGATATCTTGCTTGCCTGATATGCCGTGATAAATCGAGTCCCTGGCATGCCCCGATCGACGAGCTCGAATTTCCGTTTGCGCCCAATAAGTAATGAGTTTAAGAGACCGCTCTAACTGTGCTTCAATCGCCTCGATCTTCTTATCTGTAATATGGAACAGGAGGAACGTCAGGCGCCGGATAGGACAGTTATAGACAAGGTCGGGACCTTACCCATTGGAGCATCTTTCCCCGCAATACGCTCAAGGACAGGGTTATATTCGATGGATATGTAGCGAGACTTCTGGTTGACCACAGACATAGTGGCTTATTCGAACAGCAGAGATCTTCTGCGAAGCGGTGGATTCTTGATAGAGCTTCATCAAGTGCTACCACTATACTTGCAACAACTATATTGATGACACAACCCTCACGTCACGGGGACTGACTGGTATCACAATGACGTTGCTCGCACTCGCAGTGCACATTCCAATGTCGAGATAAAGGTATGATATGGCCAAGCCACTTCAAGTTCTCAGTCTTCCAGTTGCTATTCCAGGAGGAGTGTCTTGGGTCACCGAATTCGGGGGTATGGAAGACGATGTATTCCAGGGTATCCGTGGGGTGGAACCAACACGGATAGTGTCTGCTAAACTTGTCCATGAAGAAGGGTAGAATGTCGGCAGAGGTGCTACGGGATGAGGAAATGTGTGGAATTAAATGAGTTGAAGTGGAGTCAGCCAAAAGAAAGTGGAGTTGTTTTAATTCTGCTAGGGAATAGGGGCTCATGATATGACACGGTATGTATTTCGAGCGCTTTGATTACAATTCTTGGTGCAGCTGGGTTTCTAGAACAAGTTTCATCGCAGTCTCGCTCCTGGGTACAATGCGGCAGGAGAACGGAGCAGGATACCTTTGGAGTCAAATTCAACATTTCGTCAATACCACAACACGGAAAGCGGAAACTGTAGCGCTCACGATATAAAACCACTGGTAGGCTCATATTTCAGAGGGATAGTGTTTCCCTTGTCGTCAATAGCTGGCAGGATGTCGAACACCGAGAGGACAGACGAAGTGATAGCAAAAAGATTATGATCACTGAAAAAACGGCCTGGACAGATCCTCCTTCCATATCCAAATGCTGCTTCGTGAGGGTGCCTCAAGTTGGGGTTCTTGAAGTAACGGTCCGGGTTGAAGGCAGAGGGGTTCTCAAATACAGCGGGGTCATTTAAGATGCTCCTTTAAAAACGTATTAATGAGCGCAAGTTCAGAAGGTAGGAAATACATCATTTACCATGAATTTCCCATGACGACTGTTCCTCCTGGAATGAAGTACCCGTCGTATTCATCATCTTCTGTGCTCATATGAGCGACACCTGCGAAGCAGAATTTAAGTGGCAACAGTAAACGACGAGACGACTAGGCTCACCAAAGGGTACTACTGTATGCCATCGCATAGTTTCTTTGAGCACGGCATCAATATAAGGTAGCAGTGGTTTATCCGAGAATTCAGGGAGACGCCCTGGTCCAATGACTGAATCTATTTCTGCTTGCGCCTTTTTCTGGATTTCGGGGTGCATTGCCATCGCAAGGAAGAATGCTTGCACAGCAGATGCAGTCTAAATCCCTCTACCCTTCAGTTTACGTCGGCATAGAATAAATTATATAAAACACGTACTGTGTCCGCTCCAGCTGGAATGACATATGTAAGTATTCAATGAGTTCGTTTCAGACGTATATTTGTGCACGACTTACCAACATAAGCAATTGCACCAACATTTTTGGCGATCATATTTGCTTCTGCTTGTGAGGAGACGTCACCATGCCCTCCTGTGAAGTTTTCAATCAATGAACCAACAACAGATGGTCTTGCAGTGCCGGAACGCTAACAAAGATGTGTCAGACGTCGTACTAAGGTTTGAGAAGATCAACCGACCAAGGCTTCTTTAACTTGGTTGAAGGTTTGCACAGCATATCGTTCGGTAGCTTCACGGCCTTCAGCACCATCTTTTTGAAAACCGCCTCCAGGAAGCCAGCCAGGGTAATATTTCAGGATGGGTATATGATCAACAAGGTAGGAGCCAGGGACTCCTGCCTTTGCAAGACCACCCAATGCCGCAGCAATCGTATCGACATGAGGATCTTTGTCCGAGTCCTCAATCTGAACACCGTATACTGCATCCATGATAATCGCCGCGAATACACTTTGGATGAAAATACGCATCAGCTTTGGTCAGGTTTGTACGAAGGTGGAGAGACACGTTACAAATTGATGTGGTGCAAGAAGTTTTGTGGAGAATGGAGCAATTGACCTAGGAATCTGCGAATGTGGACCAGTTGTATCTGGTCGTATTTTCCAATGACTGATGGGTTGAAGTGTTCATGAAATGCTTTGCGATGCTTTCGCCACACAGGTCCGTATCTCATAAAGGCAAAATTGTATCGCCAATTCATCCTGTAGTTAAAATGTTAGTGGGTTTCAAACTGGAAGCATTGTCGCAATTACAATTCAACCAGCATAGGCATTCTAATGCGATCTGAGTAATTGGCCGACCTGTCTTCTAAAAGGTCGTTCGTCCGCTTGTTACTGTTAAGAACGAGGAAGTTTGTCCCCATAACCGAATAAAATATCATATCGCCTGATGGAAAAATGAGTCTTGGGCATGTAGGCGTAAAATACAACTCACCATACGACTTGGACCACTGGTTATGCGCCAGCCAGACCTGCTTCTGCGGTAATTGAAAGAGGATTCCGATCCATGGCCATCCTTTCGGACCAGGTGGACAAGGTAAATGGCGAGGGTTGCGCTTGTGATTCCTCAAAGATTTTACGACAACAAACAGCGCTACCAATAAGCCAACAAAAGAGAGATACTGGCGCGATTCCATGAGCAAAATAAATGGGTCAAAAGAGACTATTTGCTTGGGACAGACCTATGAAACCTTTATATGCATTTGAGATATTAGATATTTTGTCCAAGAACATAAAGCACCAAAAATATCAGGAGAAGACTTCTAAGAAGTTGTCGGTGGAGGTAACACGCTCCATGCCAGTTTTGCCAGAGTGCGGCAGTTCATTGTGCTGGCAATACCTGATGACACGAAGCCTTATCAGCCCCACAAGGTTATATCTGGACCAAACCTAAGAATGACCGGCCTGTAAAGAACGAAATGTCGCACCACAGTGACTGATTCTCATGCTGTGGAATAGTTCGGAGGGTTTGACTTATGTTCATATACATAGACAGGTTCAGATCGACCCGGTAATCAAGCAGAGTCATGGTTATCTGTTTACACGGTAATCGTCCGAGAACGCAAGTAACCTGTTACATGACAAAGACAGTGCGCATCAGGGCTTAAACAATAACTGGATTCTGAGGCTTACCTCTTGAACGTTGTAGAAATCAGGACCAAGGTCAGCATTCGTCAATGGCTTCACGTATAAAGTTGGTATAAAGAGGTAAAATGGAAAGTAACGATCCTAATGTTTACATCCTCGAGATAGATTTCAAAAGTAGCATTTGATACGCGTCCTCGACAACTGTCGAGAACAAGCGCTGGGATTCCAATGGGGTTCAAGCAACCTGCAAGCAACAGTGAATCTCGCATTCCAAACACATGTAAACAAAGGAAGGTATTGTTTCAATTTGTACAGAGTTTAACTTCGGTTTTATACACATGTACAATATTAGACGTTGTTAAAATTGATTACAAATGATTCAGGTGCTACGCCTGTATTTGTGCATCCAGAATAAGTTTCTTTGCAGCCAGACTTCGCGGAACTATACGGCAAGAATACGGGGATGGGAATCTACACGATGGTGAATGTCAACTTAAACTCTTCATGATTCCAGCAAGCCAAAGGACACTTACGAAACGAATCCAGTCATCGGTTCATATTCGAGCTTCATAGGATTCCCATTCGCATCGACAGGCGGTAGGATGTCAAAGACAGACAACACGGATGAAGACAAAGCAAAGAGATTACGGTCGCTGAAAAACCGACCTGGACACATTCTGAAGACAGCAGCGTGAGCACTAACGTATGAAGCGTTGACAATGTCAACTACGCCCACCTTCTCCCATAACCAAAGAAGGCCTCATAGGGGCTTCTCAGTTCAGGGTTTTTCAGGTATCGGTCGGGATTGAATACCGACGGTGCCTCGAAAACGGTAGGGTCGTTCATCATACTCCTGCTCAGTTTGTAAGATACACGTTGAAGTCAAACAGCAATTGCAGGTTTCACCAAGCATTACCCATGACGACAGTGCCTTTGGGAATGAAATATCCATTGTATTCGTCGTCTTCAGAAGTTGTGTGTGCCACGCCTAACGTTTGAATCAAGAAGACTAGTCAATACAACACCGCGCGAAAGACATCAGCTGCGAAATTGCCCACCAAATGGAACCACTTGATGCCAACGCAAGGTTTCCTTCATCAAAGCGTCGAGATAGGGCAAAGATGGGAGATCACTGAAATCGGGTAGACGGCCTGGACCAACTACAGCGTCAAGCTCTGCTTGAGCTTTCTTCTGCGCATCAGGATGCAGAGCCATGGCTAAGAAAAACGCCTGTACGGCCGAAGCTGTCTAAAGATCGTAATAAAAGTGATTAAGAGACCAAATCCAAGGGACAATATGACGGGCACCTACAGTATCTGCACCAGCTGGTGAAATTATAGGATGAGCCACGACTCGACGTTAACCTAATCATAGCAGGGACGCACCAACGTAGGCCACTGCAGCAACATTTTGCGCGACGCGCTCTTCTTCTTCTCGCGAGGAATCATCAACCAATTCATTAATAATTGACATTACAACCGATGGTTGTGCCGTTCCTGCTTTCTGATACACCACAAAATTAACGGTCGTCTCCCAAAGGACTCCAGAATAAAGCTTACCACGGCTGCTTTAACTTCGTTGAATGGTGTTACAACCAAACGGTGAGTGCGTTCGCGTGCCCGAGCTGCGACCTTTTGGAAAGAAGCGCCAGGAAACCACGCTGGAACATACTTCAGCCAAGGTAGAAAATCAACCATGAAACTTCCGGGAACGCCTGCCACCGATATGTCATCTATTGAGTCTTGCATTGCAGCTACATAGGGATCGTCCTTCGAATCTCGGATTTTCACTCCATACACCACTTCCATGATGACAGATGCAAACACGCTGGAACATTGAAAAAAGAAAAAAAAAACCGTTAAAACTGGGACAGATGCCTATTGGGATGACTTACTGGTGGATGTGATGTAAAAAATCATCGGGTGTTTCGAGCAGTTGACCAAGGAAGCTTCGAGCATTCCTCAACTGAACGTTGTCATACTTGCTGATGACGGATGGGCTGAAATGGTCATGGAACACTTTGCGGTGTCGTCTCCACCACGGCCCATAAGGCATCAGTCCCACATTGAACGTCCAGTTCATCCTATTTGCTCCTTGTAAGTCCACTTACTGAAAGATTAAAGCACGAGGAGAAAGATTCCGTACAGTTCTACGAGCATAGGCATTCGAACGCGATCAGAGTATATTGTGGATCTTTCATTGAAGAGATCGTTTGTTCTCTCAATGGTCTCCAGTATCAAAAAGTTGGTGCCGAGAGCGGAATAGAAAATCATATCACCTAGATGACGCAGAATAATTAAAAATCATTGTTAAATTAAATAACATGGAGTAAGAAACTTGCCATAGGTTTTTGACCACTTGTTGTACACAAGCCACGGCTTCTCCCTTGGGATGTCAAATAAGCTTCCAATCAATGGATAGCCTTTGGGCCCTGGTGGATATGGAAGTCGACGAGGGTTCCGTTGGCTAGCATTCAACCAACGCCGGACAATGAAGCCCAGAAAAACCGCTGGGAACACGTAGTTGAAATTCAACAAAGTGCGAATGATTTCAAGCGTAAACATTAGTTTGGACGGTCTCCAGATAAAGCATTTTGTCGTGAACGAGGCATCTTTTATAGAAGAGCATCCGGCTGCCGTTAGGTACCGTGTGGAGGCACAGTGGAGCTGCTCAGAAAGCAATGAAGGGTCCAAAATATACAGATGGGAAGAATGACACAAAAAAAGAACTGGGAAGAACGGATCACCATTCACTGCCAGTGACAGGAATCTGACAGGTCTGAGGACCACTTAGGCTGCCGCTGTTGAGTGGTCAGATAGCGTCGGAAGAAAAACCCACCCGTATCGAGCAAACCCAGCATCATGATGTTGACTTGATATACCCAAGTAATCCTGTGGAATTTTGGGTCTTGACAGCGGCGACGGGGCGTTCGATTTTCCGACGTTTGAACCACGCTGAACACACTTGTTGTGGATATCAAAGTACACGGGCTTCCCATTGAACTTTCTCATGGTACGCGAACAGACATCCATATACGAAGTGATTGTAAGATGATCCCAAGCCTAGTACTGTGTACACTGATAGTGCTTTTCACATGGCGTAGTTCAAAAGGGGTCTGAAGCTTGAAGAGGGAAATTTGTGAATTTAGCAAGGTGACAAGGTGATGGTAAGCGTCAAAGTTGTTGTGTCATTAACAAGAAAGCCAATCATTGGATCAACACGCTCATAATCCATGTTTTGTTAGTTCACCCAACATGCTTTTTCGAAGACCTAATTCAAATTTCACCAAAAATTTCCGTTCGACTGCATATTTCCGCTACTATACCAGTAAGTAGTGACTTATCTTAAGTTTTAACCAATATTTTACTTACCTTAGCTCCTACAGAGTGAAAAATCTACGGAAGTTGGCATCTTGTCTACAATGAAGTCTCGAATCTCAGGATGAACGAGCCTCATGACCTGCAAAACTAATTTTTTGCTAATTTTAGCCCTTTCAGGGGGTTTGAATAGAGCTCGACAGGATCAAACGACGTACTGATAGGCTTTGGATAGGGAAGCGCTAGCAAGTCAGGGGTTCCCCTTTTCCATCTCAGTTGCATCACAGCTCTACTGGTTGGCTGAATGGACTCAATTCAGCTCATTGGCTAGTACTGGGCAGGGTAATTTCCAAACAACCAAGGCCTCAGGCCGAACTAGTATGAAATTTACATACTAAGTACTAAGGACTCACCTAGTTGGATCGTTTTAGTTGACACGACATGCGACCCCAACTTCCCGCAGTAACCCATGTAGTGAGCTACTTGCTCTCCGTCAGCGAGTCTTATCCCTATCTGTCATATGCAGGAGGTGCCGTTTTTGTTGCTATCGTCACTCGATGGTTGGCTGGACGCCGTCGTAACCCTCAAGGCTTGCCATATCCCCCTGGCCCACGAGGATTGCCATTCATCGGCGCGTACTATAAGATCCCGCAGAAGAAACCATGGGCAGTGTATAAAGAATGGTCCAAGAAACATGGTGCGTCTGTTATTCTTACAGAAGGCTCTTATCTGAAACGGGAGTGTAGGGGACCTCATTTTTTACAAGGCCATGGGTCACAACTATTTGATTGTGCAGAGCTTGAGCAGAGCAAGTGACCTTTTTGAGAAGCGCTCAGCAATATACTCTGACCGTCCTCCCCAGCCTATGGCAGTGGATTTGTGAGTATGGAGCTCTTAAAATTTGGCCATATACGCCTAATTGCAAATGTTAGAATGGGTTGGGGCTTCAACATGGGATGGCAACCATACGGGTCTTGGTGGCATCGACATCGCAAGGCTTTCCATGAGCACTTCAACGTGAATGCCATTGAAAAATATGACCCTATTCAAACCAAAGAGCTCCACCGTTTCCTTGACAAGCTCCTTCGACAACCGGCTGACTTCGCCGTTCACGTCCATAAGTACATTCACAAAAACCGTGTATTGTTAAAATTTGGAAACGCTAACCGACACGATTCAACAGCTTATTCGCAGGAGTTATTACGAAAACCGCGTATGGTATCACAATTTCGAGTGACGACAACGACCCAAATGAAGCTCACCTCTACTTTCAACGTCGTCGCAGCTCTGATTGTGTCGGTGTCACTCGTCGGTGCCACCCCCACACCTGAGCCCAACGCTGCCGCATTGAGTAAGCGTCACTGTTCAGCAGACAATGTCTCGACTGACTGACTGAAAAACTCTTCTCCTTAGGGCCCATCACGAATTCGTGCAACCCACCGATCCTCTGCGAGTTGAGGAAGCGCTTGTTCGGGGAGTAAAGGGCTTCAGAAACGTGAAATATTAATGTTCAGCTCTGTGATGCAGCGCGTGGTGAGTCGCAATGTGGAATTATATACTTATACACCAGAACTCATAAAACCAAACAATCAGTCATGAAGATATTCCGACAACTAGTTTTAGTAGAATAATCAACAAATGAAACGACTGACGATTCCTGAAAAAAAAGTGCTGCCAGAGGTTCTGTTTCGAACGCGTGAGAAACCGAAAACCCGCCTTGTCCGTGAGGGGTCTTGTGTGCTTGAATAGGTTTTGCAAAAATGAAAATGGCATGGAGAAAGGTGTTTCCCTTTGCAATGACAGTTTCGACCGTTGAGCCCATGAGATCCTATTGGCTTTCAAACACACATCCTTCTTAGCCCTGACAACCTGCAAGGAGGTCAGACAGGTCGTCGGCACAATTGGACACAGCTATTTCCACGAGACGTTTCCTTGAAAAATTAAATATATAAACATCGTTCATATCAATGATGGGAGTAGCAAATTATCCCACTAGGTGTCCGTAGTTTCGGCACTCTGAAATTTGCGTTCAAAAACCCACTGGATCCTGAAATTTGTGCGACAAGCTTTCAACATCCAGCCTGAATGCTCGTTCTGCGTTGAAAAGCCTATCATTGTCTCTTGCCGTTGGAAAGCTTGACTTGTTGCCTTGCAGCGAAGTTGAGAGATTGAGAGAGATCCTTCCCGAGCTGATAGACGATGAAGGATGGGACAACAATCCAGAGCCTGTGATCCACGGTAACAAGAGCTGAGTCAGTACCAGGTTTTTGACAAAAAATGAACTATTTATAGGCGTCGAGCAAGGGTTTCGCGAGATTGAAGGAAAGGCGAATCGTGAATCTTAAAAAGAAAATACTGAATCGCAGAACTCATCTACTTCAACAACATGTGTTGGCATGCAGATTGAAGTAAAAAATAGCAGTTCAAACGCAAACACGTAAAATGTGTGATATGAAAATGTGAAGGTTGGAAAGGTAAGAGAAGGGACAAAAATAGAACGCAAGGGAATGAATATGCGAGACTCTGGTTGAAAACACTCACCCATTGGGAATAATCCAAAGGAACACGAGGGACCAGAAGTCATTATGGCCAATTGCACAATAACCACAGTAGTATTCTTGTGCCCAGTAAAGAACTGTCTTAGAGAGGGTCATCAAAGCCGACCCAAAGCCAATGATGGTAGCAGGTGGCCATTGCGCAACGTGTGCAGAGTAAAGATAGCTGATGTTAAGCAAGGTCTCGATGACGTTCAAAAGCGCTTCAAGCAATAATCAGTTAAGGGGTAACTGGACGACTTGTGGGGTTGTTGCATACATTGTGCATTGGTGAAGCCATCCCCTTCAGCAGGGGCGCGTACACCATAAACCTGGACTTTGAATTAGGTTACTTTGGTATCAAGTCTAGACGTCAACCTACATAATCAACCTTGGTTTACAGTTAATACCCCTAAAGTATCTCGAAAAAAAAAAGTACTTACCTCTTGGTATAACGCGTAGGGCTTCCAAATCCAGTGCAAGTCACCGCCCTAAAGTTATGCAAGCTGAGTCCCGTGCTTCTAGACGTTTAGAGGCTGTCCCTAAGCTTTTACCTTCATGGAACGGGGCCTAGAAGCCACAATAAGCCCGATTTAAATGGTCATCGTAGGCTAAAGCACATACCGCATAAAACAATATCCTACATCCCAGAAAATAACTGGAACTGTTACTAAAAACCAAAGAGAAATCCAGGTATGTGTTTTGACTGGCATTGTGGGTTGGTTACAAGGAGGTCAAGAGAAAAGAGTGGTTGTGGGACGATTTTGCTCATTTCCAAGATGACCTATTGGCATTCTCTCATAGAAACATAAACATATGTGAGAGAAACAAGTCATGCCACTGCACAACAGCTTGCTTTCATGTCCATCCTTAGAATGTATAATAATAGGGCCTGCGCGCTTGATGATTTTCGTTTGAATCTAGCGTTTCAGGATGGGGGTATGCAAAGACCAGGGTCGGTCAATCCGAGGCTGAGCGCTGAGCGCTGACCAAGGACTGACTCCGACTGACAGGACTGACAGCGGCCGCGCCGGCACAGGCTCCTGTGAAATAAGCATGATGATGTAAGCTGATTTTAGCTCTGCGTTAGGTTTGCCAATTTTTTGTTCTAACGCCCATAATCTTCCAAGGTCAGCACAATTTTTCAGGAAACTACTACTTCAGAGTAAATGTTACTTGCGTCCTGGTCTCTTTTATTGGTTTATCTGGCCAATGGCACTTGGTGTTCAATCTGTCTGACTCTTCTATGGTATTTCCCTTCTGGTCAACCTGCTCAGACTGTCAGTGTGTTTTCGAGCATGTCAAATGGATCAGTGTAATTCAGCCTTACCGGACCCCACGCCTGGTTGGACGCGGGATTTCTGTCCGACGTGTAGGCTTCTTGTGCTCACTGTTCGCCTTGGGTTTTCCAAAGTCAGATTCTTGCCAGCTCGCACCTGGGATTTTCTCTTGCTTTTCGCTAGTGAACGGCAGGAATTTCTCACTCGAATGCTGCATATTGAAGCCCAGAAGAGCACACGTGTCCATACGAGGTTTTTACATTGCTCCCGACTTTATTTTTGTGATCAGCGTTAAATCCACTTTGGGGACCAAAGCGATTGCTTATCTTTGGTATATGTGTCAGAGCGTCCACCGCGCCTTACAACAACTTGCAACTCAAAATATGCTGAATTCTTGATCGTTCTGGGATCATCTGAAAGCACTTATGACCTGCATATTGGCAATCTATCCTCCTTTGCTGGAGTTTAGACAGTTGCAGGGTATATCGTTGACTTTGAACGCCGTCTTTGGGCCCATTTGCAGAAATCCTGCTTGATTCTGGGGTTCATTTCCTTACACAGACTTGATTATCTTGTCTCTCTCTTTGTTCACCGGTCCTGCAGCCTGTCATCCGTATGTACACAGTCCGAGTTACTGGTTGATTGTTCATCCTCTTGTCTGATACGATGTCATTATTTCCTATCTTCGACACTGTCTGTCTCCGTGGTCCGGAGGTCTCTAAACTGTCCATGTCTACATTGTGTCTATATCCCTGCTCCACCTGAAACTTTTCTTGGGTGACGTATAACGTCGTCATTCTATGTACAGGGCTCGCGGAATTCTTGTGGGATGGCGGATACCTAATCTTATACTTTTCATCCCATGCAAAGAATTATATGGCAATTTTCGGGGTGTATCTTCGCCTCATCCAACTCTCATGATTCATCAGAGTCACCACATGCTCTCCGCTGATTACGCTCCGTGTAAGTAAATGTCAATCGATTCATCCTACAGGGTTATCGACAGCTGGAAGTCGCAACTTGTTGGCTGTTTGTAGGTCCGGTTTGTTGGTTCACATACACAGACCCCAAGAACAAACTGCGAAAAAGGTTGATGCACTTTTCTGCGGTCTCTCGAGTCTCGCTGCCACACCCTTCCCCAAGCTGTTCCTCACAGACTGCTAAACGAGGGTCTTGCGTTCAGGTCCATCATTCCACTCGGTGGGTAAGAATGTATATGTAAGGGAGTAACGGCACAGTACTAGGACCCCGATAAGAAAGATACGTTGACGTTCTAACCCTGAGGAAGTCTTCACGAGAACGGCCCGACATTAGCAAAGTAGTATTAGCGTCGACGTTGTAATCAGTAGCGCCTGGTGTGGAGCCCGCGCTTAACTTAGTGCGTCGAATAATAATACGCATAATCCAAGCTTCATATTTATCTCGAGACTGACAAGATTATCTCCGGTGTTCAATAATCCTTGCAGCTGGCCAGCGTGATCAAATTTCACTGAATGGAGGCTTTTGTGCCTGACAACTGGCAGAAACCTAGGGGTGCTGACCAAAGGAATGACAATGCTCACCGGTCACAGCCAGCATTGAATTTATCCGCTTTTACTTGGCCTGATGCTTGCGTGATGTTTTACGAACTGTAACTTTAAGTATGGACTGATAAACACATTTGTTTGTGCTCCAGAAATGGATTCAATCCGAGCAGAGAATACCGACTTACATGCAAAGGATCGAAGGTGCCAACGGTGTGACCTCTTGTCTTGCGTGAAATGCAACGAGCCGACGGAAATTGACACGACAAGAGTTTGAACGACGGACAGCTTGATCTCGAAGGCATAATTTGTGGGTTTCAGATGAACACCGTCGACCCGTCCTGTCGCGACAGAGCTTGGACTTGGTGGGAATTTACCCAGGAAGCCTCCAAGTGCAGGGATTTAGGTAGGATAGGTATTCCATGACGAGTTCTGTAGATGTCAAATGTCGAGGGTGTGGACGGTACATAGTAGACCTGTGACGATTCCATGAGAATTCCGTCGGAGATTGCGTCCGCTGCTTTCATTAGAACTTCGAGTGCTCAGCTGTCGTCTGGAAGGGCGTTCGTTGTGAGCGACCGTTGCGCTTCATAGCCGAGGTTCTAACTCCCTCGCCAAATGCACGATGTAAATGCGACAACACCAGGGTCTGAGGTAGGTACCCCTGGTTAGTGATGAATCGATGACGACGCACAAGGTCCCCATAGCAGATTAAATATAGAATGGAGGATTTGCCGGCAGTTCTTGATCATATGCATATTAATTGGCAAGGAATCAACGTAGAAACAGCAAGCGGAGGCTTCATAAACCACACGGAGATCTAAACATGTAGGTTGCGTGCTCTCAGTGGCATGCATACCGGGCTTGAAGCAATCCGTCATTCAAGAACTGTGTCATACTGTTCAACGCACTTGATGCCGTCCTACATCTGTCAGCAAACAGGTAGCATGATGCAAAATCCGACAGACCGGAAATTATACCTGCTACGCAGCGATTCTTCAGCGGATGATTGGTTGAGTAACAAAGACCATGTGTAATCACTGAGAAGAGATGTAGCTAATCCATAAACATTTTGCTGACGCTCGAGAGATGTACTCTGTGTCGGTCGCCTCCCCCGAGGTTACCATCGAACGACATGGTAACTTTCTTGCCCATACTGTTGGGGTTAAAAAAGCTCGGTAGCTGAAGCAAGAACTAATCAGGCGTCAAATTTCAAGAGTTCCAGAGGTCTCCATCTCAGGCGGTAGATGTAGGGAATTCAGACAGTCGGTGTGAAATGTCGGATTTTATGGGCAATCCCAGACTTTGTGCTCTCAAAACGCCGATGTAGGCTTATTCGCTTTAGCGCTTTGATATTCATGATTGCTACCTTCTTATCCAGTCAATGTCAAGCGTGCTCTCAGGTTTCAAGAAAGATTGGACCTGGAATGTTACAGAAACAGCAGCATTCAGCTGCCTTCATAACAGATACTTGGCAGGGCTCCTGGTCGCAATTGTTTGATCATCTGGGTGATAACGCAACGGCTGGTGACTACATCACGCTGGACTTACTTCACACCTTCGTTGGGCTTTTGCTTTAGCCCCTACAATATGATATGTAAAAAACTATTATCATAAATAACCTCGTGTAGTGAACGAGGACAATCTTTTGTCGCCAGATGCGGCGAAGGGTTTTCGGGGTAGGGGGTTCGGTAAGGTCCCACCAATCCGGAGATAGTATTCAAAGTCTCAGGTACGGCCAAGCAAAGGAATATTTGAATTGGGTTGCAGGGGCCTTCCTGATCTGGACGGGAGACCGTGAAAAATGGTGATGGGGCAGGCCTTAAAAGAGAGCCCCACCTGTGCCTTTCTATTTCACTCCCTCCCAATCTTGCCCGCATACCCACACATCATCGCAAACCGTCATGCGTCTTTCTTTGCTTGCAATTTTGGCTACAGCTACTGTCGCTCTTGCAGCGCCTATTGTAAGTCCATTTAATCACCACAAACATCTTTTCCATAATTAAACTCGTGCTGACTGGATGTTTGCACGCTTCTTAAATTGATGGGATTGATCGACGCATAGGCTGTTGTGGAAGAGGTACATGCTTCACTAGCATCGGGATAATATGCAAACTAACATTTATCGTAGCGCTCTGCTGCTTATCCCCCTGATTGGAGACGAGAGGCATCACCTGCCCCACCAGACTGGAGACGAGATGCATCACCTGTCCCCCCATCCTGGAGAAGAGAGGCAGAAGCGGAAGCAGCACCCATCGACCCACCAACCTGGAAAAGAGAGCCACAGGGACGATTGCCAAGTTGGTAACTGGCCAGTAAATCTATTCGACTTTTCTCCCAAGCACAGTCGCTGAGCTATGGGCAGCGCAACTCTGCTTGAACAAGGCTCACCTGCAAATATACCTTCGCGCACCATCAATTAATCGGGATTTGCTCGACCTCATCCACTTTGGACATAATTGACGAAGACTATGTCGTAAACATTCTCTCTTACTATGGTCATTTTGGCCTTTCTTGCGCATTAAGTCGCCCCAACGCCTTTCTTTAACTTTTGGATCTAACAAATTAGTCCTATTCCACTGTCCTTCCATTGTATTTTATTGGATTATTTTCAAGTACATTTATATACCATGCATTATTGCGTTGTAAAAGGAAAACTATCTTTACATTTGCCAGTAATCGCAACATAATACTTTTTTTTTCTAGTACTCTGGGAGAATCGCACCTCAAAAAGATCTTGTATCCTTCTGATTTACAAATTGAAATGGTGCATGACAACTGTGAATTGGAGGATGCCACTCCTGTGAGCATTCCCACTCAATTGTTTATGCATTACGTATGTCTCTCTAATGACGGTGACGAGGCTCAGTCTGAAAGCGCAAGACTCAAGAGTGAGGTATGCAAGATGAGGAGCGGGGCACTTCCTCGTGGCCCTCATCCCTTTACTTAGATGGTGAAGGTTACATGCAGAGCAAACTTGCTGGCCGCAGCACGCTGCAGAACGCGGCAGTGGCGGCACGCCAAGGCCGTCGTTTCTGTATTAGGAAAGCGCAGTCGCACTGCAGCTCGACCCTCATCAAGCTCATCATCACTTGCATCAAATGCAATTTCTGAGTTGTGCAGTGAGCACTGGGCGCCCATCGGGCTCTTAACATCCAGAACGACATATATCTCGACCATTTTTGCCGAGTTCTTTGAACTTTTCCCTTCAAAATCGACCTATCTACACTCATTTCCCAAGGGGGAACACATCTCACAGTTTCACCCGACTTTCTCTGACGTTCAACTCTGGCAAGAGTGTCAAAGGCGTTTAAAAGGCCATGTCGCACCCAGACCCAATGACGCCGCTTTCTGTAAGTTAAATTTTACCAGCCTCAACGCTCATTTTCCCATATTTATACGGCTTTTAGAGGGCGGAAAGCTTTGCTCACAATGGCTTTCGAGTCCCAGATCCGTGAGCATCTGCTTATTCTTATCATTGATAACTTGCTGCGTGTATTCAAGCATTTCGCAGTTTTGCGCCACGACAGAGACCCGGAGCATCCTTTGTCAATGCTCTGCTGGCCACCGCCCTGTTTCGGTGCTGGCACCTCCTGGTATTCTTTGGTGCATGGTCGACCCTTATCACTGTCTTGAATGAACAAGGGCACAAGTTACGGGTCTCAAACATCTTGCTGACGGTGTAAGTCTTCTTTCTTACCCTGAAACTTCTTCTATGGCTTAGCGTGTTTTAAATATAACTCTTCTTCCCCTTAACAAATGCCCTACCATAACTAGCGTCGGTACCGTCCTCGGTTTCATCATTTCATACCGTACCACGTCATCGTTTGAGAGGTACAATGAAGGAAGAAGGCTCTGGTCTCAGATTATTTTTGCAAGTCGAACTCTGGCGAGGACCATCTGGTTCCATGTTCCAGGTAAGTGACTTCGTTGAGCGCCTTTTCAAAGGTTGACATCCGCACTTTGTGAATGTTTATAGATGATGCACCTGGGGCAGGAGAGACCAAGGAAAATGCTTCCGCTCGATCACTGATCGAAAGGAAATCCGCGATAAATCTCTTGGAGGCTTATGCAGTGGCAGTTAAGCACTATCTACGTGGCGAGGATGGAATTTATTACAAGTAAGTTGAGCCTACTCCAGAAGTTGTTCACAGTTTCTGATACGTGAAATTCTGTTATAGGGATTTGTATTACCTCGTTAAATTTCTTCCTGCGTACGCGTTACCAGCAGGCATGCCGTCCGTCGTGGACCTCCATGCAGCTCCCAGCAACACCACATATCCACCTTCGGTAAACAGTGATGTGGAAAAAGGAATCTCGTCAAGCATTGAGGAACGTATCACCGAGATTCCAGCAACCCCAACTTCCAGCCAACCTAATGGCGTCATTAGTCCAACTTCGCCTGGAAAGCAGAGCATTCATTTCGCCTCGGAATCCTCACCTATCAAACGCCGTAATGAGCCTGTAGCCGGAGGACTCCTCCCCGCACCTGCGACAGCAACGTCACCAAACCGACCCAGGAGACTATCTCTGTCCTTGATTCACTCAAATACTTCAGGAAAGGCGATGAAGTCTCCAGCCTTTAAAAAAGATAAGGAGCGTATGATTCTGCCGCGGGAAGATGAGGCGTATCTTATGGATGCTCACATGCCCCCGAAGTACGGAGTCTTTGACATTTTCCCATTTTCTCTCTTCATCAAATTTTTTACGGCGCGGGGAAAGGAGCTCAAAGGCAAAAAGGCTGCCCGTCTTAGGGCCAAGCTACGAAATCAAGCCATCTCCCACAACCTGCCTTTGGAGCTGTCTCTTTACCTCGTAAAACTCTCTCTTACTTACAGTATGACTTGCCAAGTCTGACAACCTTTCTTTGATGTCCTTCACAGAGCTCATATATTGCGTCATTGCAACAACGGAAGATTTGTGAGGTGCCTACGACAAGTAAGTGATACTTTGGTTGAAACACGACGTCATTGTGTTGAGGTAAAATTGGGCGATACTTACTCTCATCAGATCTTTTGCTCGCATCGCTCAATCAACTTGTGGATAGTTTAACTGGGCTTGAGCGTATCTTGACCACCCCGATACCTTTCTCGTAAGTGTCAATGGAGAGTCAGCGCAGTTTGTCTTCTAACAATTGTCTTTCATTAACTTGTAAACAGCTACTCGATCCACCTTTGGGTCGTCACCTTGCTTTATTGTCTGGCTTTGGTATGTTCTGCAGGATCTATTCGCATTTCATGTAGGTACTCAATCAACGATGATCACTTTCAGCCCTTCCAGATTTGGACCAGCTTAGGATGGGTCACTATACCCGCGACTACAGCTCTTGTATGGACCTCTCTGATTATCTGCGATAAACGTCCATTGACGCATTTTCATTTTTCCTTTCACCTGACTTTCCTTTTCGTCAAATCTGCTTCCGCCTGTACAGAGCTTTGTCTTCTTTGGTTTCCTTGTTGCAGGTGAAGAAATTGAAAGTAAGTTTTTCCGAAATTTAGTGTCAATCCAGGATTGTCGAGGTACTCAACATGGGACCATTAGATCCGTTCGGATATGATAAAAACGATCTCAATCTGGACCACTTCACGCACAACATTATCAGTACGTGGCTTTTCTCCTTAATATTTAACGCTTTGAGGCCTTTGATGTTGACTTTACAATTGCGATCGCTCCACATTCTCCTCGCCTGTCTTACTTTCCTGTTACGTTTTCATTTGATCTATGTATAGGAAATGAATTGAGGGCGGTTACATCGACCCCGCCCCCCGATCCGAGACGTTGGGCATTTGTCCCGGAAAACAATCTTCTGTTTTCTACGAATCTCGATGAGCGAGTCAGTCCTGATGAATGGCTTGCTAGGGGACCTAAGGCTATGCAAAAGAACTTGGGCCGTTTCTGAGGTCACTAGACCATTAATGCTTTCACGGAGTCGACTATGGCGCTGTTTTGAATTGCTTTTTTTTTCGAGCTACGTGTCTAGAGAGTTTTTTTTTTTCTTTTGGGTTTGTATTTTGGGTTGTTTAAATGCAGGGTTTACTTTGTCCCAATGGTTAACAATTACATTCCTTTACTATTTCTTCGAATTTCTTCCGACTTTTAATGATGATAAAAGTAGACGATATGTTGTCAATAAGATGCCTGAAAATACTAGTTTTACCGAGGAAGAGGCTAGTCATGATCAGGGTCGAAATATCGGAGACTAAAAATAAAAAAGTAATAATATTACAAGTCACGATGTCCATTCCAGACTGCTTGTGCAGTCAAAAACTTTCATGCGTCTCCGGATTGGCTTGCCCAATCTTCGTCCATCTTATCTCTGTCTTCATCTACGTCGACATTCTTCTTCAATGGCATCGGCAGTTAACAAAACAGCTCATCCTTTTGACAAAACACGTCTAGAGGCTTTACTGAACCGCAGGTTCTTTTATGCTCCTGCTTTTGAAATCTATGGCGGTATGTCGTCGGTTTAAATTTATCTAATCGGCATGTGTGCATTTTCAAAATCACAAACTAATTGCTATTGCTTTTCATTTAGGTGTCGCCGGTCTCTACGATTACGGTCCTCCTGGCTCCTCATTGCAAGCAAACATCATTGCGGAATGGCGGAAACACTTCATCGTCGAGGACCACATGCTAGAGCTCGACACCACCATCATGACACCGGCACCCGTTTTTGAAACATCTGGCCACGTCGCAAGGTTCGCAGACTGGATGGTCAAGGACACTAAGACCGGCGATGTCCTCCGTGCAGATCATCTCGTCAAGAACGTGTTGGAGGCTCGTCTTGCGGGCAATCAGGAAGCAAGGGGTTTGGCTGCGGCTCCTCCAACAGAGGACAAGAAGAAGAAAAAGAAGAACGTCAAGGCTGCTGCTGTTCAGCTCCCAGATGAAGTTGTAGCGGAGTACGAGAAGATTTTGGCACAGGTGCGTTGTCGCGTCAAGTGCAAGCTGGAAATCAATTGGGCTCATGCGTGCTCCGCTGTCGTTATTTGCTGCATTCAATTGTTTATAGCTCGATAACTACTCTGGCCCCGAGATCGGTGAACTGTGCAGGAAGCACGATTTGCGCAACCCAGATACCAATAATGAGGTTGGAGAACCTCAGCTCTTCAACCTCATGTTCGCAAGCAGCATTGGCCCCACTGGCCAGCATCCTGGGTGAGTACATGGATCTCTGCGCCAAATTCCGGGTACATGAAATCAGCGTCTAATCGTCCATTTTCGGTGAATAGTTACCTGCGCCCTGAAACGGCTCAAGGTCACTTCTTAAACTTCTCTCGTCTGCTAGAGTTCAACAATGGCCGTGTTCCTTTTGCCTCTGCTCAAATTGGTCGCTCCTTCCGAAATGAGATCTCTCCACGCGCTGGACTTCTCCGTGTCCGCGAGTTTACGATGGCTGAGATCGAACATTATGTGGACCCAGAGGACAAGAGCCATGAACACTTCAACGAGGTTCGGGACGTCAAGATCGTCCTCCTTGATCGACACGTCCAAGAAGCCGGTCAATCTACTACAGTTACGATGACTGTTGGTGAGGCTGTTGACAAGGGCATTATCGCCAACCAAACACTTGGCTATTTCGTCGCTCGCATTCAGCAATTCCTTCTCAAGATTGGCATCAACCCAGAACGTCTCAGGTTCAGGCAGCACATGGCCAACGAGATGGCTCACTACGCCACCGATTGCTGGGACGCCGAAATTCATAACTCCACCGGCTGGACGGAATGCGTTGGTTGTGCCGATCGTGCAGCTTATGACCTTTCCGTGCACTCGGCGAAGACTGGTCAAGCTCTCGTGGTTCGTCAGGCTCTCAAAGAACCGATCGTTACTGAGAAGGAGGTACCCGAATGGAACAAGAAGGCCCTCGGAAAGACATACAAGGCCGATGCAGGCGTAATTCAAAAGATGGTTGAATCGATGGATCAAGCTGAGTTGACAAGACTGAAAGGCGAGCTTGCACAGGGGTGAGTAGCTTATCTGATGGGTCATGACCACGATCGCATGCCAGATTATTGATTCTTGAATGCCATCCTTCTAGCAAAACCGTATTGAAAACTTCCGATGGACGGGAATTAGAGATTACCCCTGAAATTCTAACCATCGAGCGCAAGACGTTCAAGCAATCCAGTAAGTTTTTGAAACCTCTCCACCAATCAAGTTCACTGCTTACAAAGTTTACCTTTCTCATTCTTTGCTCGCGTTTTGATTAGTCCGCGAATTTACGCCCAATGTTATTGAACCTTCATTCGGTCTTGGTCGTATCCTTTACACGCTCTTGGAACATAGCTTCTGGAGCAGAGAACAGGACGTTGAACGTGGTGTAAGTTTAATGAACGGTTGTTGGTTAGTCGGACAGCCACTAATTTGACTGGCATTATAGGTTCTGTCACTTCCTCCCCTTGTTGCACCAACCAAGGTTCTCATCGTGCCCTTGAGTGCCCGCGAAGAATTTGACCCCCTAGTCAAGGAAGTTTGTACGTTGTTGGCACTTCCATTGTATATCTATTTTTATCATGCTAATGCACGCGTATCTCCTTGTCTTCTACTTGGATTTTAGCCTCCAAACTGCGCAAGGCTGGTATTTTCTCCCGCGTTGACGATTCCAACACCTCGATCGGTAAACGCTACGCTCGTAATGACGAGCTCGGTACTCCTTATGGTGTAACCCTCGATTTTGCATGTACGTCTTCGCTTTCTTTAAGCAGTGTTTAATCAACTGACAAACTCTTTTTTTCATTTCCCTCTTCTGCCTCTCCTTCTGGTCATGTCTTTATTTTTTCATCGTGCCATCGCTGGATTTCATGATGGTTATACGTCGCATGACGGGCCGCGTGATTAATTTGCATTTAATTGCCGCTTCATTAGCTGTCCAAAACCGCACCATGACACTACGGTATGTTCTTTTTCCACTTCCTCCCCCCTTCCCCATAACGGCATTTGGGCCACCCCAGTCTGTTGTATAAATGAGTTTCGCCGCAGTTGGGCGGCTGTCTGTTGTTTGGCTGTCCATCAGCGCCTCTACAGTCAGCTGCAACTAATGCAAACCGTTTCACAACATAATGGGCTGTGCATTACTATTCCCCTTTTATCTGTATCTTAAAATGTGCACGCACTTTTACTTATGCCTTTTTTCATCTTTTACAGCGAGCGTGACACCATGGATCAACGCATCGGAAGTATCGACGAGGTGATTGCGGTTGTCACGGAGCTTGTCAATGGCACCATTGATTGGGAGGCTGCTTGCGAGCGGCTACCCGCCTACGATGGCGTGCAAGCCATTGATGCTTAATCTGGCGGCGTATCAGGTGGGCGAATGCGTTATGCTCAAGCATTCGTCAGATACCCCCCACTTCTGTGATGGGCTGGAGGGTTCATTAATAATTATTCTCTGGGATTGTCAATTTCTTTTCTTTTTTGCTCTGGTCTTTATTGAGAATGTATTCGTACTTGAAATAGATATCAATTTCCGAATACTTTGACAAGGGGACTGACTAGTGCTGATGCTGGCCATATATCAAGACCAGAAGACAGTTCTGAAAACAGCCATCCCCACTTCACCCCATCCGTCGCGACATGTCCATCCATATCAGGAGATGGTTGAGACTTGTGATTAGACAAGCTTCCCTTTATTTCGCCTCCCAGGGTGTTAGATGAATTTAATTTTACTTTGGTTGCAACCTCTTTGAGGTTGAACAGCATCACCGTTGACATCACCATCACGCAGATATGATATTGATAGCGTTCATGGATTTTGACCCTGCTATCCTTGGGTGATTCAAATATATCAAGGTCTTGTTAAATGCGATGGACAGAAGATGAATGGGCGCTGTCACTTCATCAAACTCTGAGGCACGGTCATTGGTGGAGTTGGAAACCTTAAACATAGCTCGACGTTTATCCGTGCAAGAGCGTAGTAGGCTTGTCAAATGGGGACTGACGGGGCTAAAGCTGTCGCTGCAGTGGAGATGTTCATGTGCTTTGATTATTATTACTACCCCTTCGAACAAAGCGGAGAGAGCAAGCATAGTATGCCTGGTCCATTGACAGGTCCGATCTACGTACATGCAATGTCATACATGGTACCAATTGCAGCAGAGTTCGAGCGTTTCGAGTCATCCTACTCGTTGCCGCCTACTATGTGATTGTGGGTTGATAAGACTTTTTTTTGGGACATGAGTTGATAGGTCCGACCGCCACAGAATACTTATGCAATCTGGGTAAAAAAATATATTAGACAGCCAGTTGAAGCTGTTAACGTGTTCATGAAGTTAATGAGGGTGGAGTGAAATAATGAAGTGTCACGCAAAGCAGATGCTATGAAGTTTGAGGCCACAGGGGTTTCAATGATATCGATAATTACAGCATCAAGCAAGGACGATTGTATTGGACCAGGTTCCATGGCATGGCATACAACGAGACGGGTCGTAAAGCTTTTCACGAGTCATAAAGAACCCAAAACACGAGTCATGGCGTACAAAGATACCTTTTTAAAATTCTTGTTTCAAGTAAAGTTTCGAGGCTCGCTGCTCGACTTATCGATCATTCGCCCCTCGACGTATTGCGATAATCAGAGGCGGCCCTGAAGCCGAGCATAGCATTGTTCTCGCGGATGAAAAAGCGAAAGAAAAGTCGAGAAAAAGCGGAGAATCAAATAGCATTTTTTGGAGCACGCGGACGAGCATTGTATTCTACGACCAGTCCACGCGTTAAACGCCGCGTCTGTCTTTCTTACGTCCAACCCGTCAAAGTGTCAAGTTCGCCGTCCGCAAAAACATCACGTCCCCCACCCCCGCGGGTCAACGGAATATCAGTGTTAACCTTAGGCACCTAGCGCTAGAGTTGTTAACGCGTAAACACCCCTTTGTTCCTATCGAGAGGGCATCCCTAAAATTCAAAATTTAATGACCGTTCCGTGCGATTCGTAGTCTCGAGGCCCACGCGTCGATGGATAGACATCGTAAAACGCCTTCCTTCTTTCCGAACATCAAATATGCGCGGATGGACTATCGACTTCCGCTTTTCGAAATGCCTCCAAGAAAAGCTCGCATAATTTAATTGAAAATTGTGAAACGGAAGTGCTATATGGGGTGGTGGAACGGAGCCTGTGATTCACTCATTCACCTTGAAAGCTTTGGAAAAAGCACGCAGCACACGCCGCTCGAGGACGCTACTTATTGTTGTCGAAAAGTGTCCATTGTCCAAGCTCGTTAACGCACATGTATTTTTCGCCCGAACACGGCTTCGGACCGTTCGAAATCATGGAAATGGAAGTTAATTGACCAGAAATATTTCCGAGTAGCCAAGGGATCTTCAGGGAGCAGTAGCGTTCGAAGGGAAGGCGTGCAGGGCGTGCGCGTGTGCCTCGAGTATCCACCCCCACTCGCCCAGGAGCCTTCCGCTATTCTCTGTTTCTAGTATACGTACTATCTCATGGTCTCTATTAACGTGTCGTCATCAAATCAAGAGAGACAAAGAACGCACGGCTTAGCCTTCCGTCCCCGACTTCTGGATCGTAGGTTATAGGTAAGATGTAATAGAGCAAGGGTAGGAGTAATAGAGGAGGAGGACGGCGGAGGGTGAAACTTAAATTGTGAACTGCTTTGAGAAGTCTAATTGCTTGTTCTGAAAACATTATTGGGTCCGGTGGGGCTCTGTTAGATCCTGAGTATCTGATATGAAACTGATATGAAAGACGCAATAAAAGATGGTTTGAAAGTGTGTTAGATAATGCATGATAAGAGCGAGCTGGCGGGTGATAATGATTTTTATTTGTCGAGACTTCGCTCTCATCACCCGTCAGTGATGTTCACCATGACGCGGACTCTGAAGGAAGCTTGGAGAGGCGAATAACATGTAATCATAATAGTTTGAAATGGAAATACGAGGTCTACTCTCAGAAGACCAGAACTGTTCGAAGAGCGGAGGAAAAAGAAGATTGCCAACCCACATTCAAGGGAAATGCATGCAACTGAGAATCCCGGCAGACACGAACTGAGGTGGTTTACTCAACCCTGATGCTTACTGAGGGCGAATGAGTCGAATCGAAGGTTGGACACGACTGCGCGATTAGCGAAAGACCTCTTCCTATTTCCCAAACCTACATACATCCATGTAGATACCCTTCTTCCTCAGACTCCAAGCATGAGAGTAATTTATTGAACCCTTACGCGACTGGTTTTTTGTCCACGGGTAAGAAGGTTTCGGGAATGCAGTACTCTTCTCAACAACCGGGAAGAGACTCTTTTTTAAAATGGTGGGAAGGTTGGGCTGATTGGCTTGTTGCATGGAGGCAGCCGTGTGAGCGACATAGGATTGGTTGAGGAGGTGGAGGCTTTTGAGTTTGCGAGAGAGTCGTTCCTGTGTGTCTTTCGTGAGATGCACGATGGTTACTGAATAAGGTCCGAATCGCACAATGATTGGTCCGCCTGCAACAGTGCTGATGATCATGCATTATGATTGAGCCAGGCGTGCCGTCGGCGGGACCAGGCATTTAGGCGTCCAGCCCTGTATTGAAAGCTGAAGTTTGTACCTGTAGAAAGAGCGAATGACATTGTCATCTGACAAGGGGCAGGTTTGTTCAACGAAGAGGCCCAGAGAGGAAAACAATACTGATATGTCGCAAAGACACGTCCAGATAAGGTTCGTACTAACACTAGACAGCAAAGAGGAATCTTACAGCGGATTCCTATCTTCAATTGGCTTTGACTCGATAGATAATGAGGAAGCTATCGATCTCAGTGAATAGATCATGCATCTGAATGATTCTCGATTGGGCAAGCATGGGACGCTTTCATGACAAGGTCTTTTATGGATTACCTGCTTTCAATCTTTCGCTGTGGGGCCACAAGTATCAAAGCCATGAGGGTATTGAATCAACAACGAAGAAAGAGAACGAGTCTGTGACTCGACTGCTGAAGGAAATCAATGAGCCAATGTAGGCGCAATAAGATGAAACACAATGGCAAAGTGATCTTACTCTTGCTGTTCGAAACGTGCAAAGGAAGTGTTCAGTTGTTGGCTCAATTAAACCGCACAGTTTGAGTGATTTTTCGATTGACTGCGTATGCTGGGTTGTGTGCACTTATGATCGTAGGAGAAGAAGAAACCGTAGGCCATAAGGAAGTACACATTCAGGAGCGAAGAATTTTGGACCAGTCAAGGTGCTGGCGGGGTTAATCTAAAAGCGGTATAGTGTCGGACTGTTGCAATTACCCCGGACGGTGAAAATGGCGGGCGTGTGTGCACCTTTGCGGGCCAGGTCGGTAGTGACGGTCGTACAGACCCTGCAGGTTTGACCGAATTTACGGAGGGCCGAGCATGATTCTTGCCAAACCATTGGGGCTACTGAAAATTGCATTACTGGAGGAGAATTTAAGACAACTTGATAAATTGCGAGCAGCTGGTAACAGCAGTCGTTCGAGGACATGGACTACTATGAGTACAGTAAAGGAGTAGAAGTAGCAGTCGTGGTCGTGAGGAGAAATGAAAAGGGTCCGTTCGGATAAATTGAGAAATGGTTGGTGATGCAGGGACGTTGTGCACCCCAAAAGCTGAGGAATTGCTCGTTGACTTACAGTTTACAGAGAGAACTGGATTTGCCTCGAGGAGACCATAAAGGGTTCAATTTTCTTTGAATTATTGTCATGAAATCGGAAAGGACCGGCGGTTTATGAATCTTGGATGGGCGTTATCAGCTGTACACACAGACAGAATATCGAGATCTCACCAATTTGCCGTTTCAAGCCCTCAGATCCCGTCAATCTGAAATCAGATCCCTATCCTGTCACGCGTTCCCCCTCATATCCATCTATAAATCATCCCTTGAAAATCCAACATATCCTTTCCTCACCCACATTTACTACTCAGCTCAATTTCGATACTTGACAATGTCTAGCCGCGACTCTTCTTCTTCAAAGGCTGTTCCTTCGAACCTCGTAGCCTTCCCAAGCGTATCATCAGCACTCAACTCTCTACCCCAGGCCACCAGCATTCACAACGTGTCGCTGCATCCGAACATGTATGCTCAACGGGCAGCAGAGAGTGAAGCCAAGGTATGTAAACAGCCTTGCTATAACTCTTCAGTTGCTCATTAGTTATTCCCAATTAGCTCCAAAAGGCCCTCTCAAAAACACCTTCGTCATTCACCCCACAGACGCAGCCTTTGGTGTACGGCAAAGTGGTAAGTAACCATTTATTCACGGTGTTTAGCAGCAGAAATGCTCATATGCTTCATCTAGCCATCATCAACACCACAAGATTCATCACCACTCATGATGAGGACAGTAAGTGTGCTTTCATTCATACACTATAAGCCGCATAATCTGACAGTTGACCTTAGAAATCCAAGTTCTCAACATCATGAATATGCTAAACTCAGTCCTTTAACCATCTGCGCGTCCTTCATTCATTCCTTTTCGCATTCTACGCAACATTCCTCTCTCTGGACCTTTTGAACATTCGCTCCCTTCTATCCCTTTCGCCGGTAGACTCGGCACCAAAAATTCCTCGCGTCATCATTCTGCTTTCCTCGCTTTCCACATTTGCATGCATTCATAGACATCCTGTAGCTCTCGTTCATCACTCTACTCGTATTTCTTGGTCGGGATCTTCGGTCTAATCTCTATTTAATACTCGTATAGACTCTCATCACTGCTGTATATATATTTTCTATTTCTTTCAATGGTCATTTTTGTCGTCTTTTGGGATTTAACCTTATGTGTGCCAAGTGAGCTGCTCCTTCAAATTTTACCGCAAGCACTTCAAAAGACTTCACTGACTCAAGTGTCGAGCATTCATGACGTGCTTGTCCTTCGAGACTTCGACGAGTTTCACTGCAACAAAGCTGTTGCCGGTGAAATTTTGCTGTTCATATGCTTTGATATCACGGTTGATACGGCGTCGTACTGCGACTAACCATCTCCCTGTGCTATTTTCCCTGCTAAGCGCAGTAGCTTATGGATCGCGTTCTTGAGCGATGCTTCCGGCCGTACTGAAGCACAATTGAGCGGAATCGCGCAACGTGACAACCACGCGAGACCGTATCCACGTGGTTACCAAATTAAGGGTACGGCTTCCGTTTCTCGACCGCTCCTGTATCAATCGACCTTCCCGAGCGGTTCCAAGCGCCTCGAATGGTCCATAAAATGTAAAGAAATCGTTCGAAATTCAGCAAAAACCATAAACTATTGATACTTTACGCATCGTGCAGCTTATGCCGACATCCTATGACGCTTGATGATCCCGTGTGCTAAATACACTGTTAACTGTGGAAAAAAACCAAGGTGCGAGGCAAATGACTCCGGACTTACTTCCTCCTGTAACATGTGTCGGAACTTTGCGAAATCTAATATCATAAAAAAATATTTCCGGAGCTTTCTCACTCCTCTATAGTCATCAAATAAATAACCAAATGATGCTTTGGGCGCCCTCGACTTGGAACCCACCTTCCTCTTCAGTCCTACCATGTCCTCATGAAGATGCTAACTCCTCCTTGACCACTCGTCCTCGAGACGCGCTCCCCCTATTAAAATAGGAATTCCCCCTAACATCGCTCCTCTCAGGCAGCGCAGCTTTTTAAAAATTGCCCCCCTGATCCTCCAAAATTATATCTCCCCCTTGGTGCAACTGTGGCAAACTGGCAACCATCTCAGCTCTGTATACTTGTTCATCTCGCACGCCTGAACACTCGGTGTCGAACACGAGGTCACAGCAATCCATCATCCTTCAAGCCCATATCCTTTCCTGCTTGACTTTCTCCAAGGTCCATATTTGCAAAAGAGTACCAAAAAAGAGATGCAGGAACGCATCCTACGGCTCATTTCGTTCCGCACTTTCGTAAACGCTACGTCTCCTTCCTGGTCTGTTCCACCCATTTCGAGCCCTTCCGAGTCGACTCTCAACCGTTGATGGGTGGCTGACGCATCATCCAAAATCAAAGAGTCAAGTGACAACTCGTTTTTTGGCATGTCCGTCCGAGTCGTGCTTATCACCCAAATGCCTCCCTTAACGGAATACAGGTTGCACGCATATTCGTACTTGTCTCCTTTCTGTATTCAACTGATTCTCAGACGTCATGGAGCCGTTATGGCATGCTCAGGCTCTCGATATTCCCGCCGGCTGACCACTGGGGTTGCCTTGGGAGAGTTGTATTGTCAATGTCAACAACTCTTGATCATATCTTTGCCTTGGGATGCCCTGACTTTAATCTTTTGTTGCATGGGCGGACAAACCTGTTTTTTCCGTTGCTTAGCCCCTCTCCTCTCTTTTCTCAATCCTGTCCCTCGCACTGATCTCACTTTGCGTTTTGACGGACGGTGGGATTGAGTTATGTTCGTGTGAAGCTGCTTCCAAGTCGGTGACTTACCCCTTTCAACCGACTTTATGCCTTGACCCTTCGCTCTCATGTTTCGTGCTTTTTTTTCTCTCAGTCGCTTATTGATGCAACTATGTCGGTCCCGTGCGCGATAAACTTGATGCGCGATCCCATAGCCGGTCTCCCATACCCTCCGTTATCAGCATGCATTGTCAATAACCACCCGCGCAGACCGGCACATGGAGCAAACCTGTCTCTGCTGCGCGCACACGAAACCGCGCTCCATTGTGGCTACTCTTTATACCGAGGAAATCCACCTGTTACCGTGGTCATTTATTCTGCTCACTCGCGACTCGCGAGCACTCCTAGTCAGCAGAGTCCACACAACCGCATGCTTGCTAGCTTACCCCATGCCCAATGCCGAAAAGATCAATTATCAGTGCTTCACACAAGCCATCCACGAGCAGTGCTTCCCCTTCCCGCTTGCTGGAACTATCTGTACTTTTTTAGTTTGGCATTCGAGACTCTGCCCTTCATCAGTTTGGACTAGCAGCCACGGAACGGATACGGCAGTCGCAGGACTTTGTAAAAAACTCCTTTCGAACTTGATGCTTCTAATTAAAAAAGCAGGCTATACATAAGCAATTTACTGGCTATTTTGGAAACTCTCGATAGTCTAGAAAATTTGGACAAGGGGTATTGGAGGATCATTGTATCAGCAAGCCCATTTGATTGCACCATGAGCATTGCATCAACACGAGGACTCGAGCCGCTGAGGATGATTATTCCCAGCCTCCCTTCCCTGAGAGGCTGGTTGCAGAGGGGAGAAGATTCAAGGTTTTTGAAGTTTCCTTATTCTTGACATGACGAAAGTCTCCGAAACTTTCTCGGCCCTTGTTCAGCAATAATATTCAGAAGTACGTTCCCCAAACTTGTGCGCTTCTCATTTGCCAGCCCCCTCTGATGACACCAGCAAGCAACACGTCCCGCTTACCGTTGTGGAATACATATATGTTTGATATGAATGCACTGAATAGGGGGATGGGAAACTGGCTGCCTCCAGTGTATTTCCGCCGCGAATGATATGTCTATCATACAGCTGCTGTGCTATGCATGATTCAGATTATGAGGCCTGGACGTAATCATTGCTTTCTCGTGTCCTATCGCTGCTTGAGTGGGTTTCGCCCTTGTCATGGCTAATCAAGCTCTCTCCTAGATTTGGACTCGGAGGTCAGTGAGGGGGCTGTCTCCACCCCTCGGTATCTCTAAACCTTTTGAACTATCGCATTAACATCCTTTGGAGTGTGCCTATGGGAAGGAAACATTCGTCTAGATAAACATTTGTTAAATCGATGGGAAGGACCAGGGAGCGCCACATGAGCTTTGCCCTTGTGTCCATGGTGCAGCACCGCTTGGATCATAGAGCAATTATCAATAATAAGTTTAATATCACCATCCTCGTATCTTCTAGACGCCATATCTTTTGTTCCAGTTAAACGTCGAACTATTTTTCGCCTATGTTGCAACGCATACAATGAAATTCACGCTCGCCCCACACAAGTCTGCTGATCTTCCTTTGTCTTATAAACGACGTGGAACTAGCCAATGTCGCATTAATGAACCGATGAGCAGTGATAGATGGGCACTCTGAACGGGTATTGATAATGATAGATTTCATTATTATCCTTTATCACCGTGTGTAAGTCACACATCTTGATGCACATGACGCCTTCATCGAGTAACAAGCAGATGCCTTGCTCCTGATTTGAAAGTTCACAGCGCCCATACCTGTCTACATGACGGGAATAATGAAAGATATGTCGAGTATTTCAAGATATGTCTGTGTTCCCATGAAATCCACAAGGCATTAACATTCGCTTTACTCTGTTTCCGCGTCCAACACGACGCGAAACCGAGGTTCAGATATCCATCAAGGCCTCAAGACAATCGCGCAGTTTCTCCTGCTTTTTTGCTCCTGATAGACCAAAAAAATTATCTGCAGCCTGCGTCAAGATAGTGTCATATGTAGCGAAGGAGGGACCATACTCTCACCACGGAAGCCGAGTAGGTCATGAGATGACAAAAAGGTCGTGCACGATGATCTGTTCATATGTTTTCCGAGATATTTGAACCCTCCAAGAGCCTGTAGTCATCTTTATCAGTGTGCAACAAACCTTTGCACCCTCAGATCTACTGAACAACTTGAAAGTTCAAGCTCCGCGAGTATGAGAGGAATCTCCTGGAAGAACATCGACCTCACGAGACGAAATCTCCAACTCTGAGGAACTCGGCGCAGTTAAGGTGACATTGTGCTCAAGCCTTCCGTTTTTAGTCTGTCAGCCGGGCTTGACACTTGGACGTAAACTCAACGCCAGTATTGAGTCCGAGATCTGACCAATCTATTTTTTCTGTAGCCTTTGTAGAGTTGATAAAAACGTCACTGCGACATGTTGGAGGTAAAGATAGTCAGAGAGTGATTGGGCACAAAATAGCGTTCTCTGCCTACCGTGGAAGATACAGTCCGTAAATGAACCCTAGCAGTGTGCAACACTGTCTTTCGCAGCCACCACTCCATGTCTACCTGATACCTGTATCTCGCTAACACCGATAGGAGCGATCACATATCCTTCACATCGCTCATAGCGAGACCGACGTTGGACTCCTTGTTTCACTCCAATGTAGCGGTGCAAACGACGTGTTGACATTTACAGGCAGTAGGTCCAAGATCAAACGCATGCGGGTAATTCTGGTAGTAAGGTGCCACGAGTCAGGGCGAAACGCGACGTAAGGAGAAATGCGCCTGTAAAAGACAGTCAGAGGCTTGGTCAAAATCCACATTCTTCAACGAGTACTCACCGGATTGATCATACGCATGGCTGCGCAAGCAGCAGAGCGTTGTTGATGGGATTATCCGGTGCCGTGTGAGCCTACACTCTTAGCGTGTTTTTATCGGCGGAGTATTTTGACCTTAATCAAGGTCCTGAGTGGAGGATCTGCGAGGGGCGGCCCGACAGTCTGAAAATAAGCTGTTAAACGGACAACGAGTTACTGAAAATGCTTAAGAGGCAAAGAGTTTGCCCGGCATGACCGGCTTAGTGGAAGCCATTGAAATCAAAGTGGAATCAATAATTGCACTATCCATATGACATACGACTGACGAGCTGCTACGGTAGCACATTTTACTTCCGTTTGGTTGCCGGTTCACTAAAGGTGCGAGATTACGCCTTCGAGAGCTTGGATCGTTGTGTCCTAAAATTGACATGTGCCATGGAGGCAATATTCAGCAACTGGGTGTTAATCAGGGAGCTGCCACTTGAATATGTTTTGTCGGGTGCTCTGAAGAATACGGATACAGAAGTCAGACGACGAGAAATGTTAACTGATCCACGTAACCTGAAAAACGCATAGGCAGTTGTGAAGCGTAAAAGCACAGCTTTTTCAGTATCATTCAAACCTGTCGCAACGGCTGTCTTCATGTGGTCACCGAGTTCTTGGTGCCCTCACCAGAAAACAAACGTTCCTACGCGCCATTTAGAAACCTGATCACATTCGATATAATCATGATATCCCCAACCAGAGAGAGACATTCCATTCGAAGGTTGATATCCTTTGTCAAAGTTTGATCTTTAACAAACTGAATGCATTTTGGGGGCACTACAGCGGTCTTGACCGAGGAAGAGACTTTGAGGGGGATGGCATGAACATATGAGGGTAACATTTGTCCAGCCATTCCTTCCATTTGTTTGTTGATGGTCACGAGAGGGTGCCGATGCATGATCGTGATAAAATGATATGATTATGGGGTCATGTAGGCGTTCAACCCCAGGCAGGCGTGGTACTATCGTCGACATGTTAATACAATGACTGACGTGTCAAATTCGGCATGCTTACCTATAGTTTACAATCAGGAAACCCTCCGTAGCGAAAGACTAGAGGAATCAGAAAGGGATATGGTTGACCGAAATAATTCCAACCCACCTTATAGAGATTCAGAACAGTATCATCGGGGGCAGGCGAAAAGGTAGAATTAATGTAAAGGAACTAAAGGAACCAAATTCAGATGATTCATAGCCACATGAAAGATTAGAACACTTACAAGCGGCTCTCCATTCTGCCATCCCAACTCCTTCCTCAGAAATTGGATTACCGCTTGGAATCGGTTGGCAGCCGTAATCTTGTACATGTTTTGCTTCATAATAGGCGCATTGCCGACTCCTTTAAACCTTACAACAACTATAAAACGATAAAATTTATCATCAATCATCCTTGGTTATCATATCAACTAGCCAACGACATACTTTTCAGCGGATCTTTCTTTTTGTAGGTTTCAAGCGCTTTCAATACCTCTTCAGAATGGTCCGGCCGTTCAGTTGAAGTCCATCCAGGTAAATTACGACTACCTTGGCGAGGTGTTAGCTCTGGGCTTCCGGCCACTTGGGCCATAATGGTGATGAGAAACACCAACCACAGAACAGTTGAAGCGTCTCAACCCATCACATGTATTACGTAATGGTTGTATTTGTCATCAAGGAGGATAGCCCCTATCTACCGGACAGGTAAGGATGAAGAATGATAGTGATTGCTACATGCAATTATTGGGTATTCGAGTCCAAACGGACATAGTCAAGTGGTAATGATAATACATGTTACTAGTTCCTCTCTCCTGTAAAAATTATGATTCAGATTCTCTGGGATCGTCCTTAAATGACTGTCTGCTCGCAAAGGCGGCCAAATCCATGTCATCCATCCGCTTCACTGATTCTGTGTCTTCCTCGATATCCATGTTATGCCGCCGTCTGTTAGAAGCTGCTAAAGAAAAGAGGATACCATCTCCCATGTTGTTTTCTGATTGCCGTGCGCCAACGTGGAACGACTGACGTTTGCGTTGGGCGCTTGTATTTGTTGAAGAGTCGGATTGCGATTGGTCTAACCACGTTGGAATCATCATATTCGAAGGTTCCATAAAAGCGTTAGGCCGAGAGTAATGCACCCGGACAGCAATCAAAACAAAAACAATTCCTACCAGGGAGTCAGAACTGTAAAGTGAGTTGTAAAGTGCAACGTACCAATGCTTGGGACAATAGCATCTTGAACGATTGCTTGTACCCATGACATCATCGGGAATGTTATGATCAGAATGAGTAATTGAATGGTATAAATCATCGCGCTTTCGATGATAATACGAAGAACGGTAAAGAGGGCCACTGATGATCCGCTTATAATACCCAAGGCAGCCGAGTCGCGATGCTGTTTCCACACTTTGAAAGCAATCATGCCTGTTGTAATGGTGTTTTGAGCAAACGCCAATGGATACACTGTACCCATCCATTTAAACGTTGTAGTAAAAGGCGGTAGGATTGCGGGGTGAGTAACCCAGACGAAGAGCATAATGTTGATCCCTGTGATATGTTTGAATACTCTGGGAAAATGATGCCTTGAGAAATCATACCTATGCTGACAAGAAGCAGGATAAGAGGAAGGACAACCACCCATGTTTTGCGGTCCCATACGACATAGCAGCGATAAATCTGTGTACAATATTGACTGTTTGGAATATTGAAAGCAAGGGGAAAGCACCAACGGCAAGCGCGTCGCCCATCCATGTTACGAGATAGAGCACACCACTATGCACCAAGTTTTCCCATCTCGACCAGTCATAGAAATAAATTATTGGTTCCTCGACGTCAAGCACAAACCCTCTCAAAAATCGAAATAGATTAACCCCTGCCCAAAACAACATCGTCAGACCTACAGGAAAACTTTGACACTTAATGAGCAGTTCCATACCTATGTCGAGAGTGCATAAAAGGAATATCACTATGCTGCCCACAAGGAACACCTTTCGGAAAGTCCTTGAGAGTCAACTCATGCACACATGCAGTACCAAAACCAGTAGCTCACTTTGGCAGAATAAGCGCTCGGGGTCCTTTTCCTTAGCATGATAAACATCGCCTCGAAGAAAAGTGGCACATAAATTCCTATTGAGAATTTTAGAGAAAATAATACAATCGGTTATTATTTCCTTACCATACAGCACCGCCTATTAAATTATCGTCATGAATAAACTGTAAACAACTCCCAAAGAATTACTGCACTTACCTCAACCCAGACGGCAACAGCCAAAGCGACTTGGGGTAGTAGTACCATTACACCATTGACAACGTTCTTGGCAAAGGAAGAGAGAACAGGAACAAACACTCCACCTGGTCACTGCTTATGTTTGATAATTGGGCGTCCGAGTAAAACGCCCGACATGCCAGAAAAAGTCTATTTTTACACTAGAAATTCTAAAAATTAATCAACAGAAAGGCAGTTTCCAGTCGAATTAAAGATTCCTTACCAATGAGAAGCCCAATGCTGAGAATCCTTAACCTAGATAGGCGTTTTCACGCCAAAAGCCGGAAGCAGCATCAGCAATTTCGTCCACACTCTGCTGCGCATGCGAGCTTCTTGAGAAAGTATCTCATATTCTCCACCAACGGTGAGAGAAGGAGGGGACTTAGAGGTGACTTTTCCTGTCTGAAAGCCTTTGCGGTATGCAAAGTGACTGTTTACCCCACAGTACCCCAAATGCGCATGTTGGTGATACTTCGCCAAACCGGCGCTTTTAGTATGCCTGTGCCATAAGTCGGTTAAAAAATAACCGGTAGGTTTATTCACTTCGGACAATTTATCGACCCAGTCGGTCCCGACAGCAAGCTCGAATAATTTGTGGAGCCATATGCCTTTGAGAGTTAAAGAGTTGTTGGTAATTTTGGACTGTCAAATGAATGTGTACTAAGTGCAGCAGTCAAAAATTGAATGCGTAGGAAAAATGATACTGATAGGAGACTTACTACGTCGTTTGTTGAATCGAAACAAGGCGCAGGCCGGATAGCCAAGCCTCCGTTAATGGTTCATCGAGACTTTGCCATCATTCAATGGCTGGAACACCGATGAATGCAACAGCTTGTGGAAAAGATAGTTTAAAATCGTCGAGAACGTCATGGCAATGGACAAGCGAAGCAGGTGGCCCTGTGAGTTAAATGCACGGGATCATCAGGATGAAAGCATGGAGCTAGATAGAAGACTATGAGCTTCCGGTAGTCACAGATGAACGATCTGAGGTAGCCAAAGTGATCTCTGAAAGGAAGGAGACCGCGAGTGTCGGAAGATAGAAGTCTTTCCCTCATGAAAATGGGGGCAGATATCGAACATTAAGACATCAATGACATTTTGTGCGAAGGGGTACCCGAGGCTGAAAAGAGGGCTTGAATGCCATTCCCAGGATTGTACACCTCCAGATGAGAAATCGAACTCAAATACATCATTGAATACAATTCAAGGAGTGAAATCTGTGCATTCCCAGAAGCTTTTAGACGTGAGTATGATAAAGATGTCAGCGAAGACTTACATCATAGCAATTTTACCTGGCACACACATAGGAGTTGTGCAACCGATGTGAAGGTCGATTGTCGAACATTGATGGTTCTCACTCTGCCGGTGTAATTCACCCCAGAACAATCCTGTGTGTCCTACTTGCCAACAGGGCTTGCGGACCGTGTTGGATATGCCCAACTATCATAACCTTATCCTTACGCGCACATAAGCGAGTATTATATCCTGTAAATCACACCTGCCTCAGCACATCCTACGTAGGTATGTCAGACTCTGTCTTCACAATTTCACGATAACACTTACCTCACGTCTTGCTTTGTCTATATGTCATGTGTTATCCAGTCATAGATAGGGGTCCATGTTATCGAAAGAACCTATTGAAGTCATCAAGGATGAGTTGGAATAGACAGGTGAAATACCACGGAGCTACAAGTACAACGGCGCGTCACTGTCAGTGTCAGAAAACTTGGTTTGCACGTGAGGTTTGTCTTCGAAGCGGGGTTAAGTTTACACGGCTTATTTGGTTACTCATAGTAATACAGGCGCCATCAATGAGCGCCTTGTCAGGTACAGTTTACCTTACCTTTACACAACCTTTACAGACCTGGAAATCCTTTGAAGGGCATGCTCAGGCATGCTGGGCTTTTTTTCCATATCAGGACCTTAAAAATATGAATTTATCCAATTTCTCAGACTCGAAAGCAATCGATGCACATTCGATACAACAAAGCGAGGTAAACATTCGCCACGCCCCCTTTAAAAGTGAACAAAAATAAATCTTGTAGTTCTTAGCAGTAGACCCAGGTCGAAGGCTACGAGTAGGACGACGAAATCGATACGCTCGATTCTTAATGTTGGATTTTTAATAAGTTCCCATCCATTACGTGTCATAGGCATACAAAAGCAACGATCAGAGCACTACAAACTGTGCATCAGCGAATTTTGAAGCATGGTAGTTGAGATAAGATGTATTCGAGCCCATATGTCAACCATGCCCTTCAAGGCCGCGGTTATATGCTCGGACGTAGAGCTTGCGGCCAGAGTTAAATGTACCGAGCACATTTATGTTAAGATTCCTTTTAATAGAACGTCTGGTCCCACAAGAAGGATCTAAATAAGTCGACATGCATGACAGGGGGAAAGGAGTGACACAGGTGATACTGATGAGGTGGAGGTCGATGGGTTGGTCAACAGAAAAGGCAATCCTCAGGGTCAGCAAGATCGGACTTTGCCGTGGTGCTATTTCCAACTCAGCGACTGTTCCGTCGAATGCTGCCGCTCGTCATCCCGATGGTCATTTCGCCAAACTTTCATTAAAAATACTTGTAACTTATCTTAAGAAACAGACAAAAATATGTACCAAGTCACTAGGTCTGTAACCTTTGCGTTTAAGGCGGAAATATCACATAAAATTTCGCGGATCCAGGTCAACCTTCAGAGGTTCGAACATCTTTTCAGCAGTCAACCGGTGGTGTTGCACTCAGCACCGTTACAAAGTCGAGTAGAAGCTCCGTAGACAGTCACGGACGTACTTCACATTGTCACGGAAATTTTACATCCAACCTACGGGTTTCATATTTCTATTCAGCGTAACCAGAGCCGTCAGCTGTCTTTGCGCTACAGTTACTCCGCTCGGTCTGTCAACGGCAAATTACATTCAGAAGTTTGATATACCCTCGGCGGTAAGGAAATGTCTAACTTCAATCTTGCGGCAGTAATGTCTTTCGATCTAAATCGACGTTGATGTTCGTGTACATGTGCTCGAGCAGCGTTAAAACAGGCGATCTTCACCAGAGTTCCCACTCGTCGACTCCTCCTGACCATGCTGCGATATTTGCATAGGTGATTGGCCCCACTCAATCACCAAGCCAGGGCCTATTAACAGGTCATCTATTCAATAACACACCAAGTAGTGTGACCTTATACCCGACTCTGAGAATAAAAATACCAATAGAATTGGTGCCATTTAAGGCTTTGACCAAAATTAGGATGACCATTGCGGGGTTGCTGGCTCACGTATTCCAGTGCATATTGAGCATGAAATGCTCCGCCCATGAATACGATATATATTTAACCGTTGGCCTAAGAAAAGTTCGCTCGAAATGTGACCAAGAAACAACCTCGGGGAAATACTATAAAAACGAACGCTCAACTCACAGCTGTGGTAGAAAGATTTGTAAGTAGTTCAAATGAAGCTCTACCCTTGGCAAAATTTGTAAATTCGTTTGAACAGTGCCAAAAAGCAGTTCAAAAAAGTAAATTTACAAATTTCGCCAAGTGTCAAAACATTTGAAGATGTTCACAAATCTTTCCACCACAGTAGTGACTGGAGTTTAGCTTTTCACCGATTCGTCTCAATACAATTGTTTCGTAATAACTACCAGGTGCCATCTCGTAGGCATATGTGGGTTAATGATGCACAGCACTGTGAGATTAAACATCCACTACGGAGTGCCGAAAAGACAGGGGACGATGTGATTGTGAACTGTGGGTGTATGTGCATATTATGTTTTACCCTGATATCCAAGGAGATGTGCTGGAATATGGATTCGCAAGTTCGAGTTCTTCACCGTCTCTCGTTAGTACACTTATAGAACGTGGAATTAAAAACGAGGCATAGGAAGGTCTTGAGCATTACCATTGCCTACGGCAATTATCGGTATTATGTAGTGCCACTACATGAAAATTTTGAGGTTAACGTTACAGTTCGAACGAAGCAAGAAACCCTGATTCTGCTGGTGGAGTATAGATATTCCTAGACCTGAAGTCTATGTTAAGTGCTGCTTCGCTGACTTGTAAGAAAGTATTATTAGCTCTTACCGACCAGTCATATCACACTCTCGTTGATAATTATATTGCTACTAGGCAAATACGTTTGTCTTTTGTAAAAAAAAATATGATGCATCAGCGCCTGACAACACAACCTGACTTGAAGCATATGATGTGGCGCAACGTAAGTGGACAAATCAGCAGCCCTAACTTGAATTGTTCGTAGCGCCGGCGCGTCTCACCCTCGGACCTCCGCGCAAAACAGACTCACTGGCCTCAACATGTGGTTAGCTCCACACCTGAATTTTACAAAACGGTACCGGTGATCTCTACCCGTCGAGGTCCCATCATAATAAGTTTCTCGTGCCTTGGTTTTGATGAGTGGGCACCCTGCGTGCATCGGGAGATGAGAGAAATTGACACTGATCAGGAGCACTACTGGAGATGAGCAGATGAAACGCAAAGACAACGCAAAGGGTGACCACGTTCACCTCATCTATGTACTCAGATTAATCATATCGTGCACGGAACAGGGCTCTTCATATTCTCGAACGAATCGTACCTACACTGGTAGTATTTCCAGTGGCAAGCTGAACAGTTGCTTCCGTGTCGTGTGGGGGTCAACCTGGGACAAAATAATGAGATTTAAGATGGAACATTACTTCCGGGAAAGCCAGAGCCGCTTCAGCTTCACCCCTTCTCACGCAATGTTTACCTGGCACGAAGCACCATTGGGCGGTAATCCTCTTAAAAGGGCAAGCTGGTAAACTTGTGCTACGATTGCACCCGCCCAAAGCATCCGCTGGCAACCTGTTTCGCATTTGATTAGGTTTAAAGAAACCCCAGATTTACAAAAACGAGCAGAACTGCCTAGGCCAGTGGACATAGATAGACCGAAACCCTGTGCACGAGACTACAACTCCGGTAGTTCGAAGAATCAGAACGGTTATTTTCCTGTCAGGACGTTGTAATTTAGACACAAAAACTCACACTCTGGACAATCGTGTAAAAGCAGTGACCAGGAGTGTTCATATCAGACCTTAAGTTGCTGGTAGTGAGCAGATACATACGCGCCGAACTGATTCCGAGACCCTCACCGATCTAAGCGGGAGAGAATGATTGTACAGCTGTGCACCACAACGAGTTCGAACAACGAGGTGTGTTGTATGTAAGTGCTCCAGACAGGGGGCAGGGGGAGCAAGAGGAGTCTCAGGGCGACCTGGCCTTCGATGTTCGTGATTCGCAAGTTCGCTTCCATTAGGTTGCTGTGCCCATTCCATGTCTAGAGTGGGACTCTCCGAGAGTCCAGGCTACACCCTTTAATCTATGTCGCGATCATTGGGCAGGAGTGGTGAGAACGTATGCTGTAAGGATAGTAGATGCTGATGCGACAAAGATGGATCGAGCGTGAGGCAACGTGAGCATGTTTGCGATTCCAATTGACCAGTGTATTCAATTTGAAGCCTTCTTGAAAACGTCAGAGAATGCTTATGAAACGATACGGTGACGCAGAGCGGTATGTCCTGTTATGTTACCCTGTAAGACGTCGTTTGAGTTGCTCCACACCGTAGGCTGATCGAATGACCCGCCGGTCCTTAGATTGCGGGAGGGGGGAAGTGCGGAGGAACACAAGGGTTTATAGATACCCTTAGATATCCTGCTTGGACAATGTGCCGCGAGACAGTGCTTGGATCTCCCTTCAAGTAATAGCGTCCGAGATATGGTCGAGCCTCAGGAGATAGCCAGAAGGTGTTCATCAACACAGACGAGACGACTTTGGATAACTCCACTTGATTTTAGATGCCAATAATCAAGGTTGGGCGAAAATTCGGCACCCTTCTTCATCAGCGATAAGATTAGTAACCGAGAGATGACATTCAGAAGACTTGAACTTCTCCTTTTGTTTCTGCTTTATGTGGGAGAATGTCAGGATGCGACTGTAAGACGGGGTGCATTTTTGCGTGTAGCAGATGCATGCATCCAGAAGAACAATGGACGAGGTAGATTCTCATTGATGCGCCGCTTTATTGGATGAGGGTGAAAACCTATCAGAATCCGAGTTTTTGGGACGGACAACGGCCAGGTATTCAGAAGCAGACGAGAATGTAGGAGAACATAACGCAGAGCATGAAGAGATTGGCGATGCTCGGAGGTTCGCCGTGTCCCAGTAGATAAAAATTATGAGTTACCCCATTATTCATAAGTGTGCATGGTATTTTCTACACATGTCATGCCGCACATATATGTTCAAGACATCCTAACATTCCGCTATAAAATGGGCCAACCAGCTGCACTGTCGAGTTGCAAAAGAGGATGAGCAGTCGAACAAATTCCTCCTATTCAGATAAATATTCTTGGCACTCACCGATTCGAGGCAGTGCAGTTGGAACAAAAGCCTATTATGATAAAAATAAAAAGCAGGTACTCTGGATGGGGTCAGCAAGCCAGTATTTACGATGGTTGACGTTGTGGATGATGATGGCAAGAGGATGGTAGTACTACCAATGGTACCGCCACGGCGCGACTTCCAGAAATGGTTCGTGATGCTGACACCAATGCTGCCACGCGATCAACAAGTAACAACTTACATCTTCATCCCTGTACCACCACATCTCAATTCTTTATATCCTCAATATTCAGTGGACAATTCAATAGCTGTTAGTGAGTTGCTAATGCTTTATTATTTGACCGCCCGACATCAGAAATAATTCTCGGGCGGTGGAAATCTTGAATAACGGAATATCTTGCTCAAAATATGGTCATATATATACAGGTGCACAGCAGTCCGATATAGCTCGTTCTGGAGAGGGAATAGAACTATAGCCATCGCACTTGAAATTTCTATCTGGTCTCTCTCTGTTTCAGCCTGTAGTATTCCAAGATCAGGCCTAGATTTCGCACCCTTCACAACAGGAGCTAAAGCAGGAGTCCGGAATTCCGACAACGACAATTACAATTTACAGCTCCAATAGATCGTATTCGACAACTGAATTGAAGAGGAAATCGTTGAAAAGATGCTTCAAAGTCCTACTGGTTCATCGTGGATGCGTGCGTCGCCGCTAGAGATCCTGATCACCCGTGCGTGCGAGCCGTCATTGCATGAGCCCAACTATGCACTCCACCTGGAGGTTGCAGAGTACATTAATCAAAAGAAGGCAAACACGTACGTTTCTCGTTATTCCGTCTCATTAGGCTGTCGAAAGCTAACATAAACCTAAACTGATATGCTCACCTTCGCCCGCCACCCATAACCTACACACCGCCGACAAAAATCCACACAATCTTTTGCGTCATCAGTCCACGAGAAGCTGCCATGACCCTTGCACGCCTTGCTAACCACCGCAATCCCCACATCGCCATCCTGGCGCTGTCACTACTTGATACACTGGTTCAGTCCTGCGGATATCCATTTCATTTGCAAGTCGCAACGAAGGAGTTCCTCAATGAACTTGTCAGGCGCTTCCCCGAACGCCCACCACCTTTCCCTGGACCGGTCATGTCCAGAATTTTGGAACTAATTCACGGATGGAAGGAAGGCATCTGTGTAGATAGTCGATGGAAGGAGGATTTGGGCAACATACGGGACATGCACAGGCTATTGACATTTAAAGGCTATCGATTCAGAGATGTACCACGGCCCTCAAATATTGCTGTTTCTGCTGCTGCTGTAAGCTTACTATGGTGCTCCAGTTGCTTCATGGTGACTGACTATTTTTATTTCAGAATCTGAAAAGTGCAGTCGAACTTGAGAACGAAGATCGGGAGGCGCAGTCTGCGAAATTACAGGAGCTGATTAGAAGGGGTACACCACGAGACTTGGCTGCCGCGCAGGAACTGATGAAGGCCCTTGCGGGAGCCAACCCTGACGCGAAACCAGACTACCGTGAACAGGCTCTGACTGAACTCAATAAATTAGAGACCAAGGTTGTGCTCATGAATGAAATGCTGGACAATGTGGACACGCAGAGAGGAGAGAAATTCGTGTCGGGAGACGCGTATGATGTCAGTGGTCTCCCGACTTGTCACTCTAATTCATATTGACGAGGTTTAATTTACAGCAAGTGGCGACTATACTCGTTGCTGCGCGTCCGAAGCTGCAAACATGGATTTCTGACGCTGAAACAGATGATCCTGAGTCACTTGGTATGTGAAGGCCATTTGACGGTACACTCTTCCTTTTTTTGATTTATCATTTTTAACTCGCAGACACATTCCTCCAAATCAACGATCAGATCAACACAGTGTTGGATCGATATGAGGCGTTCAAGAAGGGAGACTATACGTTTGCTGCTAATCCAATACCCAAGGAACTGGGTAATGATGCAGCTGGAACCTCGTTGATCGACTTTGACGACCCCGTCGACACGTCTGCCTCCACTTCTAACACTGCAGCCAACGACCTTGCAAGCCTCTTCGCAGCCCCTGCTGCGCCCATTCAGTCCAACGTTCAACCCCCAGCATTTGGTGGTATGCAGCCTGGATTCGGCATGGGTGCTCAACCAGTACAGTTCTTCCAGCAGCAACAACAGCCAATGCAGCAAGGATTCCTTCAAACTCACTCACCCACTCCGATGTTCCATGGGGTGCAGGCAGGATCGACATCGCCTCCTAATTCCATAGGACGCCAGACAGCCTCGCCACCTGCGTCGATCGCTCTTCCAGGTACACCTGTAGGTGGTGCGTCTGCTGCGCGAGCGACGCCTGGGCAACAGCAACCACAATTTCCAGGAATGTTTGGGAACGGTTTGCAGCCTACAAATAACGGAGCTGGGATGAGTGGATTTAATGGAATGGGTATGGGATTCGGTGCACAAACCTCCTCGTCGATGTGGAGTAGTACGCCTCAGCCAATGATGGGACAACCTATGCCACCACAACAGCAGCAGCAACGACCTCAGGCACAGCAGACAACGCCTCAGACGACAAATCAGGCTCAGGCTAAGGATCCTTTCGCGGATTTGGCTGGCTTGTTTTGAGCTTATTCCTAGACGAATGTTGTGGTTGTGATTTAGGGTATTTCTTTCTTTCTTTCTTTTGTTTCGTTCATTTTCTTAATGCAAGAATCTATTTCGATTGTACTGTGCGAATCTTGTATAAAATGAATGGGCAAACGTGTAACTCTAAGTCGAGTTGTGAGATAGTATGTTGAGTGACTTTGAGTGCACTGACAGTGTCTGCTAGTGTCGTAAGGCTTAAAAATACTGCTGCCGTAATCGTCCTGAAATGGGTCAACGCATTGTTACGTACGCGTGATTGTCTTTCTCTTGTAACCACCACCTCTGTCGACGCTCGGGCCACCAATCCTCTAGCAATCGTGTTCATTGTCTTCACCAGTGAGGAAAAACATGAAAATCACCTATTATGGCTATTTTTCTTGCTTTTTTGGGGCCATCTAGGAACAAAAAGACACCAAAACTACTAAATCAAGGAATTCGCTTAAGCTCTGGACCACTCTTGGAGAGAACAAAGGGCTGGTTGCCTCATGGTTGCCCTTGAATCTGTTTGCATTGTTATTCCGTCGCCAATACCTTCCATTCGAGGTAATTTTGCAAGTAATGTCCAGCCTAATCTCTTGGCCAATCCGGAGAAAAATCTGTGTTTGGACATGCGCTGCTACGACTTCCCCTAACATGGCAATCCCGACTATTTCTCTCCTTATGCAGTAATTTTGCAACCTCGACGAAAACCAATCCAACTTTTTTTTCGAGTGGTATAAGATGAGCGCAGGATTGTGGGCTGTCCAGCAGATTACCCCCGTTTCCCACTTGATTGACACTCGCAGTCTTCCCAAACCACTCCTCCTCCCCGAATTCGCGATACTTCTGCGATTACTCTGAATCTTCTTGCTTGCTCTCAATCTATTGTCAATTACTTCCTTATTCAGACATGGCTCCTCAAAGAACCCGTGACCACTCTGACAGTGCCAGTGCCAGTGGCTCCCAGTCTTATCCTCAGTCTAGATCACGCAAGTCCCAAGTACGTTTAATTGTTTCAATACTCATACACGTTTATCTAATCATCATTTCACTTTCTTATTATTAGGCTACTAATAAAGATGCTTGCACAGTATGCGGCAAAGTCCTAAGCCGCCGGCACGACCTTCAAAGGCACATGAAGTCCCATCAACCTAAGTAAGCAATTTATTGTTGTCTTTTAGTCTCCTACTGACGTTCATAACTTTTACAGGGACAAAGCCTGCCCATACCCTGAATGCGACTTTAAAGCTCGTTCTCAAGAAAACCTCGATATGCACATCAGGCGTCATACCGAATATAAGCCCTTCGTCTGCCAAGATGATCCAGGAAAATGTACCTATGCTAGCTACGATGCTGCTGGTCTTCATCGTCATAGGAAGAGCCTCCACGGTTACGTGCCTAACAAGGGATCCGGTTCCAAGACCAAAGCTCGTCCCCACCGCCTTCCCGTCACTGTTCTTAATCACCTGGCGGATAATGACAATGAATCTGCCCAGGAGGCTTTCAACGTCTTTAGCGCAGGTAAACGTGCTGGTCAGAGGACGGAATCCGATGAAGAAGAATTGGATCAACTCTACTCTTCCTCTGATGAGAGTGCTGCTCCCCGCTCGTTGACTACGTCGACTTCTTACTCGCGATCGGTTTCTGCCATTTCTGACTCTGCTCCCTCTCCCGCTGGAAATAACGCCATGGCTTATACTGCGATCACCTCCTACAATCAAACATTCCCTCAAGAGCTCTTGGATCAGAAAACTAGTGCTGTCTTCGATGCTGCCTTGAACAAGTATCCATTCCACTACCAGCAGCAGTTGGCTGTTCCGCCATTCTGGGCTGTAAACCCTGCCGACCAATCTGTCGAGTCCCTCCAAGGATGGAATGTGGATAGCGACGTTAAGCTTGAGGAATTTAATCAGTTGCCACTCGAATTTCAAGGACAAGGTTCCCAGGAGGTCTATTCCTTTGCGAACTCCGGCGAAAATGTTCTTTCTGTGGCTGCACCCGCTTTCGATGTCGACCAAGTCGCTGCTGACCTTTTCAACACCAACTCCTTCCTCGCCGACGACAATGGCAACATCTCTATTGACGCAGTCGCAAACCAGGCTGCGTTTGAAGCGATGGTTATGGGCTTCCAATGGATTCAGACGCCAATGGGCTGGGTGTTTGCCAACCCGACCACAATCATGCCGCTCGAGTACGCCTCAAACGATGCGCTCCTGCAGACAGGCGAAAGTTGGACAGTCTCAGACGGTTTCAATCCCCAGCAACTGAATTTACAATAATCGCCCCTCGTCCGTTTCTCATCTCTGCTGTTCATTTTTTGCATTTTTCCTTTTACTTTTGCCTAATCTTCAACATCTTGCCTTACTGAGGCCAACTCGACTTTATTATACATTTAATTCTTTTCTTCCATTTATCATCACATGTTCCATCCGGCCTGCTACACAATTTATTTCCCTTTGTTCATCTCTCCTTTCTTCCCCTTCGTTTCTATCCCAGGGCCCGGGATCGGAATGGAGAATAGATTGGAGCCTTTTTTTCTGTTCTTTTTTTTCTGTCTTTTTTTCTCCCCTCACACTGCATCTGTACCATAACCTCTAGCAGTCACATTTCAACCTATCTGGACTCTTCTTTGGCATACATACTATTTTCCTGGTTTTAGCCCAATTTCTATCTGCTTTTTAACGGCAAATGGAGGTTGTGTTTTCTTACGGTTATCATCTTCCATCTCCTTTCTTCGTTTTATCTGAATAATCAAATGGTTTTTAAGGTGGACTCTAATATGAGTTCACCGACGGTTTAATTCGTGTGATTCTTAAGTTTGTGAGCCTGATGCTAATGCACTTGAAAATAAGAATGAGTCAATTATTTTTTTCTCGTTCGCAGGTTGTTCAGTCGATGACCATAAGCACAAGCCTTAAGCATCATTGATCGAGGTAACGATAAGATTGCAGGGTCGCACTCGGATATGAACGTTTGAACTTTCACAGCCACCACTGAGAATTCCCTTCGATAGGCCCAGTTTTCAGGCCAAAACCTTCCGTAAGTCGTTGTTAATAACTTGTTATACGCTTTGTATTCGTTGTCTGCTCCAGAGACCTATACTCAACCACCAGGGCTTATAATATTCGATGCTTAAAGTCTGAATAATAACGCAGAAGTAGAAAGCTTACGGATGCGCCTGAAGTGTAAAGAGGTTGTGTTGGAGGTGCGGTTTGAGATTATATCCACTGGGTCAGGGTGTCCTCATCAGACGTTCCCTCATCCATACGTTTTCATGCTTCTGATCCCCGTTATTTATATTTCTATATAGTCCGCGACATTAGTCTTTACTAACACTACGCGTTTTAGCCGCGGTGTCACCACACAAAAAACCCTCTGAACCGTAAGGCTGAACATGTCCTGTTCGGCCGCCATAATTATCAGTATGTTGATTGTGGTTTCACAAGTAGAAGCGAAGAAATGTAAGTAATTGTCGAAGCTTTCATTCCACTACAGCCTACTACAGCATATCCTAACTTTGTATCGCATAAAGTGACCTGCAAAATCAAGCTGGACACTGATACGGTTGCAATGCGTGCCAGCGCGACATAGTGATTTGTGGGGCCTCAGTCTCTTACAGGCAATACGTCCCTGGTTGTCCTACTTATCACCCAGGCTAAGCTCTCAGAATCAGATACTTGGAATTGAATAGAAAACTCGCCCAGATCAGACAGCATCCTGATAGGGCGACATCCCCGTGCCCATTTTCCGAACGTTCTTCCGGGCCAACGCTCCATTTTGGCTATGGGAATATGCAGCTTCTCTCCCATGGAACTAGGGGTGATGATTCTTGTCTAAACAACCGAAAGCCGAACCTGCATGAAAAACTGCATAAGTACTCCGCTGCTTGGATCATTTTGGTTCAATCCTTCGATGCTCTCCCAACTTCCCTTACAAGAGGTGTCTTCTGCAGTGACCCATGCAGTGAACTACTTGCTCTCCCTCAGCGAGTCTTATCCCTATCTTTCTTATGCAGGAGGGGCTGTTTTCGTTGCTATCGTCACTCGATGGTTGGCTGGACGTCGTCGTAACCCTCGAGGCTTGCCATATCCCCCTGGTCCACGAGGTTTGCCATTCATTGGCGCGTACTATGAGATCCCGCAGAAGAAACCATGGGCAGTGTATAAAGAATGGTCCAAGAAACATGGTGCGTTTGCCATTTCTACAGAAGGCTCTTATCTGAAACGGGAGTGTAGGGGACCTCATTTTTTACAAGGCCATGGGACACAACTATTTGATTGTGCAGAGCTTAAACAGAGCAAACGACCTTTTTGATAAGCGGTCAGCAATATACTCTGACCGCCCTCCCCAGCCTATGGCAGCTGATCTGTGAGTCTGAAGCTCTCAAACACGGGGAATACACAATTAATTGGAGATGTTAGAATGGGTTGGAGCTTTAACATAGGATGGCAACCTTACGGGTCTTGGTGGCGTAGACATCGCAAAGCTTTCCATGAGCACTTCAATGTGAATGCCGTTGCAAAATACGACCCTATTCAAACCAAAGAGCTCCACCGTTTTCTTAACAGGCTCCTGCGACAGCCAGCTGGCTTTGTTGACCATATCCATAAGTAAGATCACACAACTTTGTCTTCTTTTGAAGTTTGGAAATGCTAACCGAGATTCTTCACATCAGCTTATTTGCAGCAATCATCATGAAAACTGTCTATGGTATCACAATTTCGAGCGACAACAACGACCCATGGATGTTGACCATCTTCGAATCATTGCAATCTATGGTCAAAGCCGGTATTCCAGGATTATACCTCGTGGACCACATTCCTATCTTGAAATACATCCCGTCGTGGTTCCCTGGAGCTGAATTCAAGCGCGAAGCAGAAAAAGGAATGAAAATTACCAACAAACTTGTTGTGAAACCCTACGAGGCGGTGAAGGAGTCACTGGTGAGTTCTTTCCCGTTGAACGTTAATGATCTAATTTTTAATCATCTGTATAATGAAATAGCGAAAGGGCGAAGCAGAACATTCGGTTGTAGCTGCACTTATCAGTGACCTTCCACCAGAAAATGATCCAACTCGTGCTGAGGAGGAAAAGATTGCTGCAGACATTGGAGCAGTTGCATATGTTGGTTCGTTGAAAGGCATACTCTACGGAATATAAACATCGCTGACGCAGTTTTTATTAACATTGCATAGCTGGCGGTGATACGGTGCGAAACTTCTAATACCTCTAAGATGACGACTCGCTGACGGTTGGGTTATCATCAGACTGGATCAGCCCTTCTGGCATGCTTGCTTGGACTTGCTATGAATCCGGATGCACAGAAAAAAGCGCAAGCAGAAATTGATGCATGTGTGGGTCCCACCCGACTTCCTGACGCAAGCGATCGTCCATCATTGCCATATGTCGATGCGGTCATTCTCGAAACAATGCGTTGGCATCAAGTTGCACCTTTCGGTACGCCCCAGCTTAGAGTGGAAGCAGAGAATCCTCATTCACTATGTACTGCCTTGAATCTTCACAGCCATCGCCCATATGACCTCGGAGGATGACGAATACGATGGATACTTCATCCCTAAAGGAACAACGGTGATTGGAAACTCATGGTGAGCACGGCTAATTGCGTCGCCCTGGTTTGAATGCTCTATTCACGTCGTTTTCAGGGCCATACTCAACGACGAATCTCTCTTTGAAAACCCGTCCGCTTTTAATCCCGATCGTTATTATAAGAACCCAAACACTACGAAGCCAGACACAACATTCGGCTATGGTCGACGGTACGCATTCTATCCCCAATATTGTCTTCCACCGATTCGGTCTCATGCTTATATGTCTCGTAACAGCGTCTGCCCAGGCAGGTATTTCAGTGATAGGAACCTGTTTGCTATGATTTCAGCGATACTTGCGGTTTTCGATATCCTTCCCCCTCTTGACGAACGTGGCAATCCCGTGAAACTTGATTTAAATCCCACTGAGGGCCTTGTGTCGTAAGTTTCAATGTGTGTTCTCCATTCGTTACTAAGTGATCGCTAATTTGCGCCTTGCGCACTCCAGCTATCCGGCCCCATTTTCGGTTCGCATAATCCCCAGAAATGAGAACGCCGCTCAGCTTGTAAGGGACCTGGATCATTAATAACAAGTGAAACCTGTATCAGAGAGTGCAAGCGGTAGCAGGCGTTGTGAAGAGATCCATGTCCAGTTATTTTTGAGGATGGCCATTCCAACTTAGTTATAACACCCGAGAATTCCTTAGGTCCGTCATAGGTACATAGTTAGATATTCTGTTTTCGTACCTGAAACTTTTATTTAGCAGTGGTAAGGAGGAACGCATGTCATACTTGATCATCACTTATTTGAGTGGCATCGACCACCTGAGACTGCTTAGCTTTTGGCGCGTGGTACAGTGCTCTGTCGCAACACTTTCGTTTGCTCTCTCACAGTGCCCGGAACTCCTTGGGAGGCTTACAGGGCAGGGGAATGACCCGACGAGACACCCTCGCGTTCATATACTAATTTGAAAAATCATTCCCGCAGTGGTCGGGGGCTTCTTCATTTCCCCCCCGCTTCAATTAACATCCCTTGCTCGGAGAACGAGGGTTTCAATAGGTGGTCGAACATACATTGAATCCTCATGGGGTGGGCAGAACGCGTATACCCCTTCGAGCGTCCAACAAAAGCTGGTGCTTACCCAGATGGTGAGATTCACTGTTACAAAGGGCTGAACATGGGCGCTTATCGGAGATCATTTTGTGATGGCCAAGAACGTTGAACATGGATCCATTCCTAGAGGGCTCAATTTGTATTTAGCAGTAGTTAATACGTACGAAGGACAACACATTTGCACATATAACATACACTCTGCGCAAACCCGTCACGTTTTACCCCCCATAGGTCCTGTATAACCAGGGCTCAGTCACATTGATAGCGCTTGCCTCCGGTTGATCACAACCACTAAGTACTATCACTTTCTGTTCCCCGACATTCTGACCAAGTAAAATAATCGAGAGAGCTTAAAAACACACATAATAAAGAGAAAGATCTAAATCTGTCCTTTCCAGAGGTGGCCAAATGTTGCATCGGATCCATCGTGTTTCCGTCGTCCCAAACTTGAAGGCGAACAGTCCCTTCTTATGAAATGCAGGTTTGAGTTTGTCCAATCTGACGCAATTGACCATGCATCTAAGTTTTGGGGTTGCTATCAAACTCGGTTGCTACAGCACTTGAATAAGAAGGCGCATGAGAGAAGAGGAAACCTTCAGCGAAGACAACTTATTGATCTTAATCAATCGAATGGCTCAATCTGAGGGAATGGCTCCGGAAGATTGATGATACGAATTGATTACAGTTCATACATAAGTACATAAACGAGCACAATAGGTAATCCTAATGATAAGGTCGTACGTATTAATTAAAGCTAAAGTCAGTCCACAGGGTATGCTCAGACATGATCGCAAAACCAGGGGTTGAATGCATAGATCAGAAAGGATTCAATACATGTCGGAGTCCTGTTCTTAAGATAAGGAAGAACCATAGACACTTGGAGAAACGGAGAAAATGGGACGAATGCTCGATGCTGGTTGGAGGCTTTCACTCTTAGCTTGTAATCCAATTTCTTGCCTGCAGACTGGACATGTGCGAGAAGATTTAAACCATTGCTGTTTGAGAGTGGTTAGAATGGACGTTCCGTGACATCGCTTGAGATTTTGTATTGATACTCACTTGCAGACAATCCTGATGTAACCAATGAGAACACGAGGCCAGCCTCAAAACAGCATCGTCAGGTTGATACTTCAATTTAAGCATCAGTGTTCTGTGGAGTAAGGAGAATCAAGGAAAACGTACATCTTCCAGACAAATGCCGCACTGTTTCTCAGCTCCATAACCGGCCCAATCCCGGTAGCACCCAATATCAACCTCTTTAATTAGTATGTTCTGATCAAGGACCAGATGCCATTCCGATTCAGCTACATCTCCGTCAAGAGGAGATACCTCTGGATCGACGATTTGGATCGAATGTGAACGCCGTTCGATACTTGGGGACCATCCCGTTACGGGGAACGTGGTCTCTGGCCCTGAATCTGTACTACTGTTGGATGGCGCTATATTAATGATAGCCTGAATTAGATATAAGTATGCCTCTTGAGGAAGAGCACTTTCAAATTGAAGTGGCGACTCACCGGTGCCTCCTGGATTCGTGCAGAGCGTGGGGGGGATGCGCCAAATGGCAAACCTGTCGCTGCAAGCATGTCTACCGCACTTGTGTTAGGTTGCTCGAGACACCGCTCCACATATACCCAGTGCTCTTCAAGCCCAGGGCTATCGAACTCAATCCCAGCAACGTGATGACCAAAGAGTTTCCGAACGCGTTCTTTGATAATGTCACGATTTCTTCTTCTGCGTGTCGCACTATTTCTGCCCTCCACGTTTTCTGAATCGCTTCCTGACTCAGAATCTGACGGTGCGGCAACTGGAACGACAGGAATGGCGGTGGTCGTCGAAGCTCCCTCCCTGTTCCTCCCCTGCCTGCCCTCTGGGTCCTTGATGCATCCACTGACCATTGAAACGACACCGCGAGCTTTACGCTTGAGCCATGTTGGGCGGATCGGGCTCCCTTCTTGAGGTTCAGGGCGGCGATTATGAGAGTGAGACCCAGCAGAAGAGCCAGACGAAACGCGCGAACGGGACTCGTGTTCATTGTCTAACGCACGAGCGGGTGAACGGTGAACGGCTTTGCGATTGAAAAGGCCGGGCCGACTTGTGTTGCTGTCATTTTCTTTCTTCCGAGAAGATTGAGCTAGTGCTTGCTGAGCTGCGGCTGCCTGCGCATTGTGTCGATAATTTGCCAGATCAGTGGTGACAAGCTGCGAAAGAACTGGCTTTGATACGATCTCGTCCGAACGGGTCATGTTGGTATGATAAACCTTCGACCGAAGTTGAAGGCTGACAAGACGCAAATACGGCTGTGGGCTTTTGTTGACTTTTTCAGACGACGCATCGGAAACGACCAAATTGGGAAGTGCTTGGGCAATAGGTGTTAACTGCAGCTGAGTAGACAGTTTTGGCGTAGGTGAAGATGCGACAGGAACGGGGATACGAAGGAGAAGAGAGGGGGGTTTGGGAGCAGGAGGTGGGCAAAGGAGGTCAGGACGATCATGATCTATGGTATCTTCACCCGCATGGATGTCCCTTGATAAAATAGGTTGGGATTGATGGGGCGGCATTGACTTCTGGGGAAAGGTAGCAGGTGCTTCAAGGGAAAGACGTGGCTTCTGCATGGCCAAAACCCGCGGGCGGGTACCCGAACGCCCATGGCGGGGATCTTCTGGAACCTTGAGTAGACCACCAGCCCCTGCTGCTTGTTCACGGTCCTTGGTACGCCCGCGTTCAGTAGATCCAGCCACTGTAAGCTTCGGCAACACACCCTTCTTGTATCCTTTAAGATCGGTGACGATTGGAGGAAGCTCAATCTTGCGGACAGCTCCCTTATGCTGGCGATAGATACCAATACTAATCGGACGGAGACTAGGGATTGGGCCCGTCACGATTCCCGTAGAGTCGAAAATTATTATGTCTTCGTCTGCTGATACCTCCGAGACAGATGTTCCATGGGATACAATCCCGCTGAGTGTGGATGGCGTGTTCGAATGAGATGGAGGAGAGGACGCAAAACTTGTCGCACGCGAGGCCATGTACACACCATACCGCCTCTCATAGTGGGTTTGGACGGGAACGCTGAGTTGTTCAACTTGAGCCTGCATGTTGAATATCAGTTGGACGAGTTGAGAGAGTGACAATCGGGAAGCGGTAAGAGATGGTTTGAAAGTTGACAAGCAAGAGAAGCGTCCTTTTCGTCGCATTCAATGGTAATATAACTGACCCCGTCCCTTTATAAAAGAAGGCTCGATCAGGATCTGAAAGCAAGGCGAAAGCAAGGGCTGTGTTTCCTTACACGTCAAGTAAAAAGAAATATGAATGGTAAGGGAAGGGAAGGGGATGCTGTCATTCAATGTTGTTTCTCCGAGTCCGAATGGAACACGAGGTTATCGCCTGGAAGAAACATGCCCGTGTCCGGCGCAAAAATAAAGCACACTAACCAAGGTCAAACAAAAAACTCAGGGCAGTGCAGTCCAGCAAGTTCGTGGTGAGGTTGAACATGAGCCAAAGGCATTAGGCGTGTACCATGATTAACTAAGTCCAGCCGCGATTAATCACCAGGAAACAGGACTGCAACGTGTTTCATGAACAGAGAGACGACGCACTTCGTGGTTAGACATGTGCAGAAAGACTCACATTGTAACGCACGCTCAGGATGAGTTGAGGGGCTGCTTTCAAACTAGGTTCATCTTGTCCCAAGAATGGTTTCACAAGACCATGTAGTGGGTCCCCGAGACTTTTTGTTTCAACTCCAGTGCTGAGCGGGAATTCGCAGGTGGTCCCAGTGATACCCTCCCATGAAAAGGCGCATCAACAGCCGATCGTGACCCACATTTAATGTTCTCCAATAATTAAGGCGCCACTGTCACAATCGGAGCTGGTGCGCACAGGCCGTATAATTCTCAACGATTTATGAACACTGCGTTTATCGAGATCATCACCTATTTAGACCAATGTACCGCAAATAAACTCACCTGCAGAGTACCGTCTGCACTGACGAGTCGTCCAGAGCTTCAGCTGGAGAATGAGCCGTTTCAACGAAGGTTGTATACTGAGTCGCGCAGACAAGCTGTCAGCTCCTTCATGCTAGAACTTGAAGATACGTCGTGAGATGTGATCGCTTGGTGGCCGCCGCCTTACGAACAAGTTTTCCGATTTTTAACTTGAATCCCAAACCCTGAATTCATTCGTTTCCCTTTGGAAATTCGGGAAATCAAGTCCCTGAAGAAGGCCGTGAGGATTTTGATGTAACAAGCAATCCCATTTTCCAAGCAGGTGGTCAAAGTCCAGGAAAGAGGCGCCACGACGGTGATGGCGGGGCAAAGAATCTTGAATTGGTCTTGACGCCCAACGCAAACACAGCAAAATAACCCAAGCCCAAATACTTTCTCAATGTCATGCCTGAAGTTTCCTTTCAACACCATCTTGTCGATTCACTAGTTTGAGAAAATATCACGAACGATGCCAATTCTCACAGAAAACCAAAAAAAATAAAAATAAAAATAAATTACCTGTTTACCATGAGGCACATAGCGGACATCATCCCGAAACATTGGCACTGTCATGCCGCGTAGACAATAATTATTAATTTGCGTTGGGCACTGAATAACAAAGACAGGTCGCAGTGCAATAAAATACAGTTACAATGATGCTAAAGTGTGAAAACAGTATCGAGACATATGTGAAAAAAAGAAATGTCTTTGCTAGTGTACATTGAGTAAGATCATGTGTGGATGTGAAAGGAGCGGGAAAATTCTTGTAAACGAAACCGGTGGAATAAAGGTGAAAGTCAGTCAATAGGGTTCCAATAAGATAAGAACGTGAAGTCAAGAAGTCAGGGGTCGACAGGATGAAAGGAAAATTCTCCAGTTATTGAATCAAGGGCTGTCGAAGAACCGATGGAAAGTAGAGAACCCAGTAGAATCACGACGAAGAAGAAGTCGGGTAGGGACAGGCGGACTTGAGGATCGCTCCTGCGATCTGGGTGTAATAATACTGATATTTGAGATTTGAGATCCAGAAACATTGCTGGAGGATGGTGGATTATGGCTTGGAGCCGTTGTTCCAGACGTTGAAGTGCTCGCCCCATTGGGTTGAAGGGGATCACTGACTCTCCGCAGAGCTGAAAGGCCTCGATGAATTGAGGCGCCATAAGAAAGTCTGCGGCGAGTTCGGGGGCGCGACGATGACGCAGAATCTGAGGATGGCACATCGACACGTTTTCGACACACGGGACAGGTATTTGCTGTTTGAAGCCATTGCTGGAAAATCACACCGGAAAAGTATAAGTGGGTTTATTTGGAAAGTTCAAAGGATTCAAAATACCTTCAGGCAATCACGATGCAGCCAGTGGGAACAGTTTGAAAGTTTGAGCACCATGTCGTCCTGTGCGTACTATAAAAAGGTAAGTGTCAGCTGCCTAAACCATATCGCTAAAGTTTCGCAGCACGTACATCGTCCAAACAAATAGGACAACGTTGGTCACTTTCAGCAGTTGCCCACTCCTTGTACATCGCCGTCTCCTGTGTATTAATGATCTCCTCTGGGGTAGACTTGGCCCTGACATCTCCTAACGTAGCGGCGAGGTTAAGGAGACTCTCGTATGAAGAATCAAAATCATCATCGTGCTGAGTATGATAGCGCCACGATCAGTTGTTTCGATCGCATGAAGCAGAGAAAAAGAAAAAGAAAGCTCACCATGTAATCGCCCATTGCCTGCCTGCTTCTTCTTCTGCCGAAGAAGGACATGCCTTCGGGACGGGAGAACCTTCCCCGCCTACCCCTCATTGCAGTGATAACCTCACCAAAAGGCGTCTCCCCAAAGGTGATCGGGCTGCTGCTAGAATCATCAGACCCAGATCCCGAGAGCCATCTGGGTGCTGATCTAGGAGTTATAGTTTCGCGGGTACCCTCTCCAATCCTTTGGGACCCAAGCCCATTACGACCAGTACCGGTTTGTTCCCGTGTGCGATCACGATAGCTATGGTCTGCATGCAATTCGTGCAGTCTCCTGTAACGGTCCACGAGCTGCTGGCTACGAGAAACGTCTGAGCCTGGTTCAGGCCTCATAGGATTAACTCCCGAGGTTGATGGTACGTTTCTAAGGGTCCCAGATAATTCTGTTGGGTGCGGCAGGCGCGTAAGATGAGGGGCTTGTGCAGTGCTTTCCAGTCTAGAGCCGTCCAACCTGACACGTTCTGTGAGCAATCGGTGCATATCAGATGCGGATGACGTGTAGGGACGTGGAAGACGTCTGGATAATGGCGCTGATGGACGAATGGTGGCGGATGGATCCCCAGACCAATTATTTGTGGGTTGTTGGTTGACAGACGTGCTTGAACTAGTATGTGGGTGATGGTTGTGATGGTGGTGGACATAACTGTGAAGATTGTTGGTGTTATTATTAGCTTCTTGATTCAATAAAGCAGCTCCTCGTGCAGATGCAAACGAACTGGCCGTCGACGTCGCAGATAGAGATGGTCGGTGGAAGATGCGTTGTTCAAATTCGTTTAAAGAACGTCGCAAGCTACCCATGCGATCTGCGGGTTCTGTTACTGATGCAGTCCTTGTATGTCGGGGCACATCTTGATCTGGCATCCTACTATGGTGGGGATTGTCATAAGAATGATCAAATATTATTGGTGGAATAGTTGTGGGTTGTGGGTGATAATGAGGTCTACCCGGCTGGGTCTGTGGGCGATTGCCTACTCTCTCGCTCATCATATGCGCAACAGTGTTCCTGAATGGCCCAGGCGCAAAGGTTGAGGTGTCCACTGGCGCGTTTCCAAAGACAGAAGGCAGAGTAGGCCGAGGGTTTTGTCCACGTTGCCACGTACCTCCGCTATTGTCACGAGAGTGGTTTGGTTCCCTTCGTACAAAAGGGTTATCAGTGGCTCGAGCCTGGTTGGGTGGAACGATATCGGGGGTGTATCGCGGGGGTCGACGGCGAGGTCTCACGGTATTCTCGAATCGCAATGGCTCTGGGTTTGATCCATCTGACTCTTGACCATCATAAATGTCGGAAGGCGAGTGTTGGACTGGAAAAAAAGAGGATTGATAATCCTGATATTCCAAAGGGGTGGTGGAAGGCGGTGGTAGTGGAGGGCTGACCAGGTTTTGGTAAGTAAAACCTGAATCCATTGATACCCGAGAATAAGGATTGGAAGTAGTATGAATGGCGCTCGGCGGTCCGTTCCGGCTCGTCTCAATACGCTGGGGTTCGTCCACCACATGATAAGAATTATCTGCAGATGACGGAATGGGCGTAGGTGATAAAGGCCTTCCCAAGTCAGGTGGTGGTAGAGATGGCGGCTGTGGTGGTGATATCGACACCATATGACGATGATGTTGCAGATTGTGAGTGTGTGCATAATGTGAATTCGAAACGTCTGTGCTGTCAGCGCCGTCGCTCGCAGCGTCCAGTGTGCCATGGTTGTTGAAGTCTGACATTTCCCCAGGGAAGGAATGGGAGCTATGTCGTCTAAACTCTATAGGACTGGATGGTGTGCGGAGGAGAAAACCTGATTCTGATAAACGAGTAAAGGGGTTGTTGAAAGGTCCGCGTTCGTGATGGGAGGGTTCAGAGATGATGGGCAATGTTGGTCGATCAAAGGAGGAAGAGGTGTCCATGCTATCCATTCCCATCTCATAATCCACATCCATATCTGACTCATCCTCTTCAGTAAAAGGTCTACGACGACGCAGTGGTTCATCTAGGAACGATGAAGGAGGGAGGTGCAACGATGTTGAGCTCGACGTGAGTGGCGAGTGGGAGATCCCTGAAGAGGGCGATGTTGGTGACGATGGCAGTAATCCTGAAATGACATCCGTCAAGCTTCTATCCCTCCTCCTCCCCAACCACGAGAATCGATGAGGTCGAGAGGTCATCGATGTTGAAAGACTGGGTCGAGCAGTAGGTGCAGCAGGTGCTGCACCAGCACCAAGAGCAATGTTCATGTCCAGCCTATCTGGAATTGCACCATTGTGACCGTCCAAGTCACTGATAACGATGCCACGCGCCGACCTGCCACCTGGGCCAGGGGACGTCTGCCGATCTCTTGACGCATGTTCTTCATCAGCACCCTCACCTCTCACTGCACTGTCCCCAAAGTTCGCACCGAAATTCATCTGTACTCGGAGAAAAGATCATGCTATGAGATGGCAGCGCCTTTTGAGAAAAAAAATAGGAAACAAACCTGTGCAGAAGTAGCTGTCCGTGAACGCGATCTCATCAAAGGATCTCCAGGGCCTCCACTGACTGGGTCATAGATCGTGCTCAAAAACTCCAAGAAGCTTTCTTCGTTGAGGGCCATCCCTCTTCGCGGAGGACTACTACCACGACGTTCTTCGTTATCCGACCGACGGCTTTCGCGGGTCCGGCCAATGAAATCAGCCCCAGAGCGGTCATCTTGACTTGAAAGTCTACCCGAAGCTCGCCTCGTCGGAAGTGGTGGTGCCGTCGAGCTTGTTGCCGGCGTATTACCAGACTGGGATGAGGACGCGCCAACCGCAGTTTCCAAAGTTCGAGTGAGGCCTGCCATTGTTTCCCGAAGCATACTCAGCTCCGTTCTGAAGTCAGCAGACAGACTAACGGTGTCTCTGCCCTGTGCAGTGGCATCATCGGTAGGGTCATCGCCCAGTCCTCCTACTGCAGTAACACTTGATCGAGAGGTACTCGCGTTTCTGGAACTTGAAGGCTCCCCAACACGCTGTCGTGAATTTGACCTCGCACGAGTCCAGCCCGAATGCGCAGTTCGAGAATCTCCAAATCGCCCTATCCCAAGACTCATCCATCCACCTGTACCCCTTTCACTCTCTCGTTGCGTCTCTATCCTTTCCCCCCAACGGCCAGGCCTTCTCCTGGGCGCATCCTCCGCTCCACTCCATGCCGACATGATTTGGTCCGCGTCGAAAATGAAATCTCCCGAGGAAGGTGACTCAAGTTCACGATGGTTTAACAAACGGCTCACAGAGCGGTTTCGTGTCCGAGTTGGTAGGTCGGGTCGATTTTGTAAAAAGGCCCTTTCATGTCTACTGGCGCGAATTTCTTCCATTTCTCTCCTCGCTCGTGCTTCTGCCAACGCTTCTGAAAACAAAGATGCAGAGTTTTGGAATCTCCTGGAACGACTGCGGAATGTCGGAATGGATGGAGCTGCGTTACGTTCGTTTTCTGCGTCAAAGAGAAGACGAGCTAACAAGGTTGGGCGAGAGCTTTGGGGTCTGTTCCTCTCCTGGCGTTGTGTATGTGAATTCGATAATTGTGCTTCTTGGGAAGGTCTGGTGGTTTGCGGGTCGATTTGGGCTCCGTTGGCTTTTATAAAGGCAAGGATCAATGCAAGGTTACAAAAAAGCAAAAGGCAAAGAGCGAAAAGAAATGAAAGGTGATCAAGGAATAGTGGTGTGAAGTATCGCATAGATAAAAAGTAGCATGCGTATGGCCTCGTTTCTGGTGTTCGGGCTGAGAAATGGCCCCGAAATGCCCACAGATCACGATTGGAGGAAAGAGACAACCGTGCCAATGGTGAAAACGCTAGCTACTTTGGTTCCTTCAATGTGGGTGGTATTAAAGGAGTGAGAATCCGACACTGGGGGTGTCAAAGAAAATAAAGTTCCCTCTAGACTCTGATCTAGTGCATGAAGGCACTGATAGAACAACGATACAGTGCCATTCCAGCCGGCATCATGGATGCAGTAAAAAGATGTTGATGAAGCAAAAAAAGAAGCTCAAAGTACACAAGAAAGCGAATACCGTGGAACTGAATGCAGTGATAGCTCACCTTCGTCATTGTCCTCCAAAGCCAACCCTAAGCCCCCACCAACATCAAGTTGTGGTAAGCCTACATATGTCGAGCGGGATAGCAGACTTGAAGGTCGCGCAAAGGGTCCAAGGAGTAAGTCTTGAGCTGCCAGATGGCCTTCCTCCATCTCATCTTCGTTCATCCAACTATGTAATTCACGCAACAAGGGAGATGGGAGGCGATGATCGTCAAGAGAAGGGTTAGATGCAGTTCTCGTAGTCGCAGATGTAGTTGATTCTGTGGGTCGAGGTGTGATGCTTCCTGTTTCGCTCCGTGCTTGCGGTGCGGTTTCACCTCGATGATCTGCTTCGGGGTCGTCCAGAAGGGGCTCAAGGTCACTCATGACAATTGGGGGCAATGTGGGCGGATGAGGGGGGATTGCACTTCCTGGAGCTTCTTCATCGTCCTGAACTTCATCCTCAACATCCGCCCCATCTCCCTCTAGGTCAGGCACAAGCGGAGAACCGGATCTCAACCTCTCTAGAGCAGAATCCAAGTGCTCTCTAAAAACATCATGAATCCGACTTTGAACGCGACTAGGTGGGTCGTCAGAATCACTTCCACGGTCGTCATGTTCCACTTCCGGCTCTTCATTATCTTCATCATAGTTCTGATGTAACTGCAATGGTCGAAAGACAGGTCGCTCCGGCTGATATCTTACGCGCGGGTTCATTGAAATTGATGATGCTTGTGTATCAGGATCTATAGTGTCTTCCTCAAGAAAGGGAGCGAGCGGCCCTTGCTCAGCTGAGAGGGCAATTGGGGGCAAAGTTGGAGGAGGTGTGGGAGACCGATGGTGGGCTTGGGTTCCCGTTGCAGGCAGAGGATCAATGGGCAGCCTCAACACTGCAATTTCGCTGTCAAAAGCATTGAACCTTTCCAGGGAAAGTTGATACAAGTCCTGTGCATCAGATTGCGTTCTTGACGCTGCTGGTGAGGTTTGAGATGAAGACGGATGTAATGCATGTTGTGCGGGGAGATCTAGTGGCAACAGTGGATGTGTGTCAGATGTAATTCCAGGATTGACATTGTTTCCTTGTTGAGGATAGTCTGGCATTTCCACGTCCTGTATATCCGGTGTGGGCAGACGCGGTGGGATGAAACTTGTGCTCAAAGAAATGATAGGTGTGGAGTCCACGGTCAGACCCAAGACTTGTGAGGCTGCATCGCTGGTAGACGATGGTGAGGGCAAAGATTGGCTTATGACAGCGCTCGAGTCTGTCGAGGAAGACGATGATGAGCTGGTACTTTGTTCTGAAATACTTGTAATTGAATTGCGGGCTCGCTTGCTGCGATCATTACCATTGCGGGCGTCGGTCGCTGAAGCATCTGGATTTGAGGCACCCACTGGGCTGCCTAAGTCGACGCCAAACTGCTCAAAAGACCTCTTAAACGACGTTGTTGAGGGCTGAATGGACAGCTGCAGTTGGGGGGCGGTCGACATGGAGGACAGTGGACAAGAGAGTCAAGTTCGCACAGTCTCAACTCAATCAAAGACGGCGACACACGTGAATCAAATGACTTGAACGCTGACCACCACCAACAATTATTACTATCTTTATAAGCTCCTCACGCCGACAAATATGTAAATCTGTCTTTATGTGGTCAACCTAGTTTAACAGCCAAAATGTACGACAAAGTCCGTCTTCCTTCATTGTCGATGGAGCCCGTTCAAATCGTGTCACAGCGTGTAGTGCTTGTGGCCCCAGGTGCATATCCATCGACCAGGGGACATTTGGCACTGATATGGACGTTTTCATGTCCAAACGCCACGACCAGAATCGATCCACGTCTGCTGGGGTGGCTCCTTGGACCGCGGACAAATTTCGGGCTCGGACTCTGTGAGGCTCGACTAGCTAGATATGTACACCACAGCAACTGTGAAGCAGATTCAAACCTGGGTTGGCATCCATAAGCTCTTGTCTCGTAGTAATCCATGGGAATATAAGCTCTACATTAATTATCGAAGCACATCTATACAACAAAATTTCCGATACCGGTACAAGGTCTATGAAATCAACAACAATCATGTCAGTCGTTTTCACTTGTCAAATGCACATAAACATGGCCTCTACAAAGCTCTTCGTCGCATCCACATCTAATAGAGGCTTTCAACTCCCCTATCCGGATTTTCTCATCGACAAAGTCCCGCCAGCTCTCATGCTGGTGTATAGAGGTACTACTTCCAACCACCGTGCTGGCTGTGGAAGCCGTTGATTGTGCACGAAAAACACCGCGACCCCTTCCTCCTTTCTTGCCCCTGGAAGGAGCTCTTGAATTAACAGCTCTATCTCCGAGAACCCTGAGGATATAGTTCGCATTTGGGTCGTAATCATATGTAAACTCTGTGCCAGCAGGTATATCGGTGGTCGCGTAGAATGCAATGAAACCTTTGCCTATCTGTAGTGGTTGTATATAAATTCATAAACGAGACAAGTCAACGGAATAGAGATGCTGACTTACCGAAGCAGGTACATCGCGCACAAGAGGATAGACTGCTAAGTTGGGTGAACAGGAATGGCTGTAAACGCATCAACATCAACATCACGCCAAATTCAGAGTGTGAACATACTTTATAAAACGTGTCCAGTTGCCTAGTAAACAAAATGAATGAGAAGTTGAAAACAAGCAGGCAAATACGCGCGTGGGCTTAGACTGACCGTGCATCCTGGAATCGACAGTAAATTGTTCGTGCTCAGGAACAATAAACTGTGCATTCCTCGAATCCCACTCGTCGTAATCCAGGTCAAAATAATATCCATCTTCCTCTGCAGGTATCTCCTTTGCTTTCTCTCTCATTCTAAAGACCTATTGTCAGCAATACATCACTCCACAAAATTGCTCTGTACACTCACATCATCAATCTGAATATGAATCGAACATCCAGTATCAGAAAACCACGACCAATGTGGACGAAACGGAGCACACACCCAGTATACAATCCCAGCACCTTCCCCTTTGGAATGTCGACAGTTGACCTAGCCCCCCAACCCCTCTTCTTAGTTTTAAAAACCTCCACGGGGAAATCCCTTGGCCGCTGAGAGACGCGATTGGGACACTCCTGAGAGCAGCTACACAATTCATTGCATTCCACAACTTCAAACCCCTTTGGTTGCGTAAATGCATACAAGCCCTGGAAGCCAAAGCATAGTGAATCAGCTGTCTTTCCGTGCCCAAAAAATGTATGAATACCTACATCGTCGGTATAGGCAAAGGCCGGCCGGCCTCCTTTCTTTATAGGATTAAGTGAAAGTGCGTGGCACGAGCATGTTGCAGCCACACATTTCCCAACGCAGGAACATGGGACTAGAAACCCAGGATCAGGAGGGAACACTCCCTTGTCACTAAGCCGGTCAAATTCAATAATCATAAGCTTCAATCATTCAAATATTCGAAAGTATTATCAACTTGAATCCACTCACAAAACATAACTGCCTTCAAGATACACAAAATTCGCATCGTCTAGGGGGAGCAACTCATCGTCGACTTCATTCTTGATGTATATAGGAGCCGACCCCAAACGAGACGCAAGACTGGACCACTTCTCCGATAACAAACGTCGTCTGTTTTCCCAAAAGTCAGCAGATTATTACCAAAATGCAGAAATACAGAGAGCCTGACATCGTATCCTCTGTGCGTTCTTTGCCCTTTCCTTTGCGGTCCGACGAATAACTGCAAAAGGGGACTGAAATGGTAGACGGGGTTGCAGAGCGTTTCGAAACTTTAAGGCGTCTTGCCCAAGCCGGAAGAGGTGGTGGGACTACTTCCACGATGAGTCTAGGCTTTTTTGGCTTAGGCGTGGGTGGAGGAGGAGGTTTGAGGGGGGCTACATATCCAGTCCGCTGTGGTCCAGAGATAACTCTAGAAGAAGACTCCTCACGCTTGATCGGGGGCTGGGACGGAGGAGGAACCAATGAAGGCGTCTTTGAGGTCTTTGGAGGAGGCGGCATGGGTTTGGGATCTGGATAAGTGACTGCAATGAAAGTATAATTTGAAGTCGAGGCAGGACTTGGAGCTGGATGAGGCTTAACGGGTGTTGTGTTTGGTGGTGGTAGAGAATGGTGGGATGGAACACAGGGCATAGATGGTCTCAAAATATTCTTCTCAACCTCGGCGGTAGTCTGTTGACGTGTGTGTGAAGAATAGGTAAATTTGAGATGGGAATCGTGTTTGGACAACTGCGTTAACTTGAGGGACTCTTCATTAGAAAATGAAAACGCGCCTTGAAGTTGCGTTGACGATCCCGCACGCGTCAACTGTGCTTGCGACGATTCAATAGACTGCATAGAAGTTGATGCAGTTGCCTGACTAGAAGCAAACGTAGCAGCTGGTCCCTTCAGCACGTTTAACCACGCCGTCCTCTCTTCCTCGGTAATCTCCTTGTCTTGCTTAGCACGATTCTTGTTCTTCTCCCTCATGCGTCCCAGCTCAGCCAAGCGGTTCGGAATCCCTGCTCTTACAACGTCTTGTTTCTTGGAAAGACTCAACTTTTCTTCGTAAGCTTGGGCCTTATACCACGTTGGATAAAGGTGGAGAGAGAAGGCAGGGGATGACAATGGAATTTCACCGAGGGTACGCTTGGACGCCATTGTGCTACTTGAACCTTCTTCTTGAGGGTCCCATGCAGGAATTTCTACACCGAGACCTTCACGAGCAAGCTGCTGCCGCGACCTGGACTGTTCCGCGATCCACTGTGCCGTGTTGATTTCAGTTTCCTTGTCATCTGCGCGATGCCATGTCGTTTTTGAACCATTGGGACGCGCCCAATCGTCCCACCTAACCTAAACAAGTCGATGAATGGTGTATCAAAGTATCAATAGATGAAACAGCATACCTCGTACCTATGAGGATATAGAAAGAGACATAAGCAACAAAGTTCACCAGTTTCAAAATATGCACAACATACCAAGAAACCCCATCATAATCTAGCTCTTCACCAACTATCTTATAGCCCCATTCCATGTCTGGGTCAACATCATCCCATGTTTCCTGGGGTGGCGGAGACGGCCGCCAACGAGGTTGTCCATCCGAGCCTTGTGGGGATTGTGCTCGAGAAGCATCGAACAAGGATTCATTACCAGAATCTCCTTCGGTTTCGATGTCGGACAAGCTAGAATAAAGCTCTTTGTCCGACATAATGTATGTTTGACGTAGGAGTAAAGCTTTATCAGGATGGACGAGAGATTAGGTGGTGGTCGAAGTCGAAGCCATCATCAAGCACCTTCCAAAATGGCACTTACACGGCAAACGGCCCGCCTTGCCGTCGACAGGGGCAAATCATGTACGTATGTCATTGTATGATCACAAGCCATTGCCTTCCAGATCTGCTGTGTCTTTATTCCCAGCTCGTAGACAACGGCCAGCGTACACGGTGATGTCTCGGTCAACCCTACATCGTTTCATCTGTCAAGCTAGGTGGTTTGTATTCAATTACGACAATTTCAGGCACCTCATACGACTCTCAGGTTCTGTACGATACACAACTAGTTCATTGTGATTATCACCTCTTGATACGACTCCACTCGTTATGAAGCTTAAGCCTCCAGATCCCTTACAAGCTGAGCGGCATTCTCATTTCTGGGGATTATCCGGACCGAAAAGGGGGCCGGATTGCTGCAGAGTGGAAGGTGCAGATGAGCGAACATTCAATGGGTGGAGAATGTTATGTGGAACTTACGACTGAAGGCCGTCAGTAGGATTTAATTCAAGCTTCATCGGTTTACCACGTTCGTCGAGAGGGGGCAGGATATCAAACACCGCAAGTATTGCTGAGATCATTGCAAACATATTCCTGTCACTGAAAAACCTTCCTGGACAGGCGCTGTTGTATGGCATCAAACATGGATGAGACCAAATCAATGTAATTGTCCTGTGAGCAATTTTGCGTACCGTCGACCATAGCCAAATGTAACATCTGGTTTCAGAGTTCTTGGGTTGTTATAATAACGATCGGGATTAAAATCAGACGGGTTTTCGAAGAGCGCTTCATCATGGAGTATGCTCCTTAGAACGAAGTCAATAAATCATTCAAATAAACGATTAAATATACTTACCACGCATTGCCAATCACAGTTGTCCCTTTGGGAATGAAATAGCCATCGTATTCGTCATCTTCCGAGGTCATATGGGCGATAGCTGTAAAGATTATGGCCAACCCAGTCTCAGTATTAACTTCCGAAAAACATCCTTTCACATTGAGCTGGGGCGTACCGAAAGGTGCCACTTGATGCCAACGCATTGTTTCGAGAATGATTGCATCGACGTATGGCAATGATGGTCGATCACTTGCGTTCGGAAGTCGAGAGGGACCCACATATTCGTCAATTTCTGCTTGGGCTTTTCTTTGAGCGTCCAGGTTCATAGCAAGTCCGAGCAAGCATGCCAGTATGGCTGATACAGTCTAGGGAAAGCCCGATTGTCAGTGCATTGCTGGTGAAGAAGCATAAAATATTTCACACCGTATCAGCACCAGCTATGTGTTGGTAATAGAAACCATGTTAGCAATCTCCCCTTCGGTGATTTATGTCTTTCAACGAACCAATATATGCTACTGCTCCAATGTTCGCAGCAATAGTTTCTTCCTCGGCGCGGGTTGGATCATTCTCAGCTGGAAGGTCACTGATAAGCGCAGCTACGACTGATGGTTCTGCATCTCCTTTTCGCTAGATCATGGCATGTAATTCAGCTGAGCAATTAATATACAATTATCACTCGAAATTTACACACCAGTGACTCCTTCACTGCCTCATAGGGCTTCATCACGAGTCTGTCGGTGACCTTCTTGCCTCTTTCTGCTTCGCGTTTGAATTCCGCTCCAGGGAACCACGATGGGATGTACTTCAAGATAGGAATATGGTCCACGAGATATAGCCCTGGAATTCCAGCTTTGGCTATGCTTTGGAGTGACTCGAAGATGGTTGTCATCCATGGATCCTTATCGTCGTCCGAAATCGTGATACCGTACGTCACCTTCATAATGATTGTCGCGAATAAACTGGGGCGGAACACGTTAGTACCTTGAATGTTTTACTCTTTGAATCCCCATAATCGTACTTGTGGATATGGTCAGTAAAGCGAGCTGGTTCTCGCAGGAGTTTGCCAAGGAGACGATAGAGTTCTCTGTTTTGAACGGGGTCATATTTTTGAATGACATTTGGATTGAAGTGCTCGTGGAAAGCTTTGCGATGCCTACGCCACCAAGGCCCGTAAGGTTGCCATCCTAGGTTGAACTTCCAACCCAATCTATTACCTCAAATTAACACGCTATAGTCTACACTTGAAAACATTAAACTCACAGGTCAGCTGCCATAGGCTGGGGAGGGCGGTCAGAGTATATAGCCGACCGCTGTTCGAAAAGGTCGTTCACTTCCTTTACGCCCTGCACAATGAGATAATTCTGTCCCATGGCCTTGTAAAAAATGAGGTTCCCTATGCTGCTTTGTCAGATGTACGAGTCTTTCGCCAAAAAAGTTGTTAACGTACCGTATTTCTTGGACCACTCCTTGTACGCCGCCCATGGTTTCGTTTCTGGGATCTCGTAGAAAGCACCAATGAAAGGCAAGCCCCGTGGTCCAGGGGGATATGGCAAGCCACGAGGGTTGCGACGACGTTCAGCTAGCCACTGAGTGACGATAGCAGCAAAAACCGCTCCTCCAGCATAAGAGAGATATGGATATGACTCGGTGAGCGAGACCAAGTAGTTCACTCCACGGGCCACTACTTCAGACACCTCTTGTAAGGGGATATGCGGAAGCATTGTAGCAAGTCGTAAGGAGCATCCAAGTATGGCAATATTTATATAGATTCCATGTAGGCCCGGCTTTCTGTTTCTTAGATATCATGACTGAATTGCCCTTTGTTCCCTGGGAGCGACGCATCGCCAAAACGGCACATTTCTAGAGAAAAGCAAGGGAGGTTTAGAAAATGTGCACGGATGAGTCACCCTATCAGGATACTGTCTGATCTTGGTGAGGTCAACGTACTATTGGAACCCGTTCAGGATATGATAACAAGTTTACATGTAAGTACAAGTTGGTGAATAAGTTTCGGGTTTTCCCGCGCGTATGTTCAAGTTGACGATGAGCCCTGCAGCTGTACGGTGGACCCAAGGTGTCAGCTTCAATTTTCGCTTGTATAGAGCATGTTTACTAGGGTGGGACATAGGCTGGCAATCCACTGAAGATCTGCGACCTCTCTATGACGCAAGATCAGGGACACGCGATGTGGTTGGGTCCTAACTCCCTCACGCTTCGAGCAGAGTTGGTCGAGTGCAAGGGGTCAAGGTTCAAGGTTCGACGTCAGAGAACATTGACCAGCCTTTGGGCTCGATATACCGATCCGGGACTGTGATCGCCTGTCATGAAGTGATTCACATTAAAAGACTACCACTGGCATCTTCAACATTAAAATGTGTATGCAATTAACACCTAAGAAAGTGTAAGTCAAAAATTACAGGTAATATCAAGTAAAAATAGTATACCCCCGGTTCTTAAGCACACACCTGCTCTCGTTCGCAGGTGTTCTACATATACTGGTAACTTTAAGTAACTTTGTGGGATGAACTTGGAATGAACATCCGGAAACGGAGCGCTGAAGGCAGTCGGCAACATGCGAAATGATGATAACAAACAACACCATACTATTGCCGACCGCTGATTCGGCCACCCCAAATTTCGGCCACTCACACTATTTTGTTGTATTTCGCACCGATTTTCGTGAAACAAAAACAACGGATAGACAGAAAATCACGAATATTATACAATTGTGAAAAAAAAAGTGACAAAAAGGGAGGTATAAGGTGAGTTTCGAGGGAGTGGCCGAAATCTGAAAGTGGCCGAATCAGCGGTTGATGATAGTACTCTAATGGGTTGTTCCTCTCCTCATTCCTAGTGTCACGAAAGAAACTTAAGGACTGCGCTCTTCAGTTATTATTCAATGCATAATTATCCTGCGTTGCAGATTATGCAGTATGATTCCAACAATCTTCGACTCTTGATGCAGTTCGGACACTTCGGTTACGTTACGATTGACCATTCCCAAACAATTCCCTTGCAATTCCCCTTGCAAGTGCGTTTCACCGCCACCCTGATCATGAACATCAACGTTAGATGATCATCATACCACCATTGCTACCGACTTTACCAATGAATATCACTGTTCAGCCTAAGTAATTTTGTCATTTACGATTGGTTCTCAATCAAACTCGTGAAGGCCTATGTATATCCGTCCTTTCATGCAAGTAGTATTGAAGGATGCATTTGCTTTGTTGTATGCAACGGTTCACTGCATGTGGGAGTGTCCTTTTGAACGTGGAAAAAATGGAGCGTGAGTTACTCATTCACTCATTCAAATCAATACAATGAGCACGCTTATCATCGTTTCGTAGATATGAAATATCAAGGTGCTTGTTCCCCTTTACAGGCCTCAATAGAATTCTCGGACGAAAACGACCGTGAGGTTGTTTTAGTGAGGAAAATGACAGAAATGTTGTGGCTGTCCCTTGATCATTTTTTGTACATATCACCCCCATATCTCCCAGACTGCGCCTTCATCAAGACATCACCTTGGTGAATTCAGGGTGAAGTGCTAGTCCTCATCCACCGGGATTACCGGACATGGGCGCACACTGGCTTAAAACATGAGGCTTCCCTAGATGAAGTCTTGATCGCCCACGAAACGTCTTCCGACCAACCACGTATAAAGCGTCGCCAGGAAAAGACAGGCGTTTGCAGGCCCATTTCGCTGTCCCTTCAATCCACTTTCCTTAGAAAACAGAGGCCTAGGTTCATTGGCTCATGGTGAACTTTTTCACTCAAATAAAGTCCTGGTGGACTTCACCCAGTGTGGTGTTGAAATGCTTTCGCGTTTGCTTGTACTCGGCCATAGTTGGCTTGGTCATGAGCATTTCTGACATACCGGGTTTGCGCTATGATGGCAGAACTGGAGGAACTTTGCCAATTCCACGAACAGCTTTCTTAGGCTGGGTTGTTGTTCACCACATAATAGGGTGAGCTTATCTCTGCTTCATCGCAACAATTGCGCTCTTATCCCGTTCCAGTGTATTCTTCCAGTTTCCGTTGATTGTTGACGCCATCTTTATTGGCGCCGATATTCCAGGTAGGTCTTCGTTTTTGTGCTCTGTGTCCCCATTGATCAACAAATCCGTCACCAGTGCTTGCGAAGTTCAACTTGCCTCTAGCATTCTCCCTTCTATCAGCAAAGGTTTTGGTCGTAAATGTCGTCGCGGTGTGGGTGCTCGTCGCATTTCTTTCATTTTCCTTCATCGGCCGTATTTTCGTGATTTGCGACTCTATCGTTAACCGTCAAGGGGTTTTCTGGTCATTTTCACCTGGAGGGGAACGTGTTAAAGACCCGGCAGGCTTCGTGTCAGTATTTTTGGGTCGGTCAATCGTGCAGCCACGTATCAGGTAAGCATGTTCGAAATGAAGCCCTTCCACGTTCATCGCTCACCATGTATTCTACAGTGGAGAGGGTCGGATAATTCGCTCGTTAAGAGCATTTTTCGCGTCTTTGTTGATCGTCGGCATGTGCTTTTACGCGGCTTACAACTTGTTCCTCAACCCCATCAACGAAACTGTTCTCGTCCCAATCAAAGAGATTACGGGGGAGAGTATCCCTTGGGACGTAGAGGTTGCAGAACCTGTTTGGAATATCGTAATGGTTAGTGTCAGTTGAAACCCTCCCTAATGCTCGTTCTAACATCGTATAGGTAAGGCCATTCGTAAATGCAGCCACTCGGACACGCGTGAGCACAACTGGGGGCTCATGGGATACAACGCCCGATGCAAACACACGGATTCAAATGTTCCATGATGCGGTTACTGTAACGCCGTTGTGGGACAACTCATGTAAGTTACAGCTCTGATTTCTCTTGACTTGTGTTTGGCACTCATCATACGCTTACAGCGTCTGATAATTCCCCACCGTGCACGCACAAGCCTGGAGCAATTACGCGCTTTGTTCAAGATACGAGCATTCCTGTTGAGATGATTTCAATAACTTGTCCTGGACGAGGTACGATTATGAGTGTCAAGTTTTCATAGGAATAAACCCCTCACCATTTGCTTAAATTAGTGAACGCCACGGATTTCTTTGACGTCACCCCAGACCTTCTTGTTCGAGTAAACTTCACGACTCTGAGCGTTTCTCCCGAGGAAACAACCAATGCATGGTCAAACATCGTCCAGATTTTTGTTGGATTTATTGATGATGAAGTCTCTGTCACTCGTTTTACGACCGGAGTTACAGTGCCAAGCAACGTCAACCAGCTCGTTGAGGTCGGTATTATTCTGAGGGAAACATTCGTTTCTCGTTTGTTCTCTACGCTGGGGATGATTGACGTAAGGCACCTTCCGATTAATATTGTTCGAAAAACAGTGTTGACTGATTTCCTGTGAATCACAGCTCACGACAATCATCCCGCTGGCCAGTATCAAACAAATTCTTTCCGATCCTTTGGCATCTACTTCCTCATCCAGCCGTGTCCAGATCGCAGAAAACACTTCAACTGTTCGCTTATTCACCGCGATCAATGTTAACGACAGAAAGGTGCTTCAAGAATTCCGAGAAAAATCCATTTTGGGCGGTTTCGCAGCAGTTGGTGGTCTGTGGACGTTCTTTGACGGTATCTTTGCATTCTTCTTTGGTCTCACAGTGTTTGCGATTTTATTCGGTGCGTTTGAGCTTCACCTGTGTTTAAGGCATGTTATAAGATCATGACCTGATATTATTTTGCAGAATCAAAACCGCTATCGATTTTGGGTATGGTCCATGGGTGGAGACACCGATCTTTGACGAAGAAATACTTTGACAAGTATCCCAACCTCAAAAGGGATCTCGTCAGGCTGCAACAAGAAAGAGGCTTGCTCGCGTTTTTGCAGGACAATTACGTAGACGCCGAACCTTTCCTTGCAACTCTCAGAGAGGATCACCCGGAATTGATCGTCAATGACACTGATCCAAAAAAGCAGAACGACCTTGAAAGCAGTCATTTAGAATTTTCAGAAAAAGCATCACATCCTAGGGGAGATAGTGACCTTCGGTTAGCTGGGAATGGGCTCGACAGAGGTTACGTTGAAGAAGTGGTTCCTCTTACTGCGGCAGTAGACAATCCGAGGCGTTGATGTGGTGGACTTTCCTGTTTTCCTGTTTCAAGTTATGTTTCTTGATTTTGCTTTTCCTGTTTTCATTTTTCATTTTCTTTGCATGATTCATGAGGCTCTATTTATTGTTACGACAAAGCACGTCATTGTATTATTTCTAGTACCCAGATAAGGTACATTCAATGTCATCCTCATGTTACCAGTATCAGTATATGTAGAACACCATCAAACGAGAGCAGGTGTGTACTTAAGAACCAGCGGAATAGTATCTTCACTCGATGTTACAGTGACTGTATTTTTTGACTTACACTTTCTTAGATCTCAATGGCACACATATTTTAATCTTGGACGATGACAGTAGCAGCTTTTTAATGTGAATCACTTAATGACGGGCAATCACAGGCCCGGATCGGTATATCGAGGCAAAAGGCTGGTTAATGTTCTCTCACGTCGAACCTTGAACCTTGAACTTTGTCTCTTTACACTCCACCAACGATGCTCGAGCACGTGAGGGAGTTTGGACCCAACCATATCGAACACAGACGAGTATCATGGCCAGAGGATTTACTTTCTGTACGTTGACAATCTCCGCTGATCAGGATTATCAGATGATGGTGTCGAGACGATCTCCTGGTACTGATACTTATAATTATGCTTGTCCATTAGGTGTCTTTTGACTTTCCAGAATCTCTCCACCACCTTTTAGCGCACAACAAGCCTCCGTCTTCGCAGGAGTCTACCGAACTGAACACGTTTAAGAGGCAAACGGAATCAAGATACCAGGAAAACGAGGAGAAAATACGATTGCTTGAGGACGAATTGGAACGTTCGAAATCGCAGAAAAAGCGCCTTCAAAAGCAAATGTTCGCTTGTAACGTTGCCCAAGCCCCCTTTCGCCACCTCGCAAGTGACATTCTCTACTACATTGCCCGAAGTCTTCCTCGGTTTTATCGCAAAAGCATTTATGATGCCTGGAATAATTCAATCCATATGCCAATGACTCTATCACATGTGTCCTCAATCTGGCGTACCACAGTTCACCGGATGTCGACCCTCTGGCAAGATGTTCGGCTTGCTCGAAGAGAAAGGTCATCAATAGAGTTTTTTTCAGAAGGGGAGTTGCACCACCAAAAGGATCAAGTCGAGCATTTCGCCCGTCTCTCAGGAATATTACCCCTACGTATAGAGCTCCACAACGATCATCGTTACGATATCAACGGAATGGCTGACTTCCTCGACTGGATGGCCGATTATTGTGCGGAAAACAACAAACGCTTACAGTCATTACATGCTTACAACGACTGGAATTGTCGTATTGACCCGGCCTTTACAAGGTGTTTGGCTTTGGCAAAGGGGCCAGATCGCCTGGGACTCCAATCATGCATCCTTATCTACAAGGACGATGAGTGGAACAGAGAAATTGGCATCACTGGAATTTTGGAACGGCATCCAGATCTTCGCAATCTTTGGTTCGGGTATCCGAACGATAGCCGTGGTTCAGCCAAGTTTCTCTCCATCGTCTCAACTGGTATCGTCCATGTTAATCCAGCTTGGGCCAAACTCGTTACGCTTTGTGTGTCCTCACTCTTGCGTCACAGAGAGGTTGCAAACCTCCAATGGATTGCCAAACTATGTCCCAATCTGGAATCAGTGTTCGTGACCATTGACATGGATTTCCTCCAATCCCAAACTACCCCGGATGCCATATCCTTCAAGCCAACTATTGTTCATCACAAATTGAAGGAACTATTTCTTAATTTGTCTATCCATGACTGCAGCGTATTAGCTCCCTTTGAGGACTGTGCATTCCCAGGTGTCACCTCTTTCCACCTGCAAATTTGGTCTTACAAAATGTCTGCGGACTCGGACGCAGCGTACAGAAATAAAAAATCGACAACGTTGACTTCTGCAGCCGTGTTCCCAAACCTCCGAGAGTTCACCCTCGTACCTATACTAACCTCTAAGAGCGAATTTGATCCGAGACTCTTGCCGCACCTAAACGACGTACTCTACACCGTCAGCGACTTCACCATCTTTCTCGAATATGAACACCGATATGTCGTGGAATTCCTCGACTTTATGAGCAAATCCTCCCTTCATTTTCCAAGTCTTCGCAATCTTCACCTACGAGTTACATCACTCGATAATGGTTTGCGTCCGAAATGGCCATCAATCACTGAATTCAGTGCTGCAATGCAAAAGCTCAAGACAACCAGGCCGTCCATATCGATGACACTCCATTGTTTGCTGGACATATCCCTATCCGGAACGATACACTCCGCAATGCGAGCGTACTTCAGAGAAGCGGATAATGTATTCCGTGCGGCTGGTTTAGGTATTGAGTGCCGCATATTTCATACAGACTGGGAAGCAATCGACTTCGACCCTCTGAAAGAGCACTTTTTGTCTTTGTTCAGATAGCTTACTGTTGTTATTATTGAGGAAATGCCGAGCAAATTGATTCGATTATAATACTGATTCCTGTTCTCCACCTCAACTCTCAGTTATATATTAGTCTTTGGTTCTGCCACATTTTCTGGCGTCCTGTATCATGTATGGCTCTATACGTATGAACCCCTTTTGTTCTTTTACCAATAAATCATGCCTAACTGCTTCTGCGTCAGTATAGCAATTTCCAAGAAATCGAATACACATAGAGGTAAGTGCAACGGATTCAGTCTACATTCTCTCACGTCGAATCTTGATCTTGAGCCACCACATCGTACTTACATATGCTCCAGGACGAGAAATACATCGACAATAGACGTGCACCATGGCCAGAAGATTTATTATCTGTACGCTGTTATTGCCCGCTGATCATGGCGATGAATTTCTTAGAATTTTACTGATATTTGCTCTGAAATCTTCCAGGTGCCGTTCAACTTCCCCGAATCACTCCATCATCTATTGACACATAACAATCCACCTTCTTCCCAAGAATTGGATGAGCTGAAGGCTTTCAAGCAAAATGTCCAATCGAAATACCAAGAAACCGAAGAAAAAATACGCTTGCTTCAGGCTGAATTGGAGCGGCTGAAAGAAGAGTCACAGCGCCATCAAAAGCAAATATTTGCCTGCAATGTCGCACAAGCACCATTTCGCCTCCTCACAAGTGACCTCCTTTACCAGATTGCGGCAGGTTTTCCTCAGCACTATTCTCGAGAGAAAGAGATTACCCCCGCAATACATATCCCCATGATTCTGTCACACGTGTCCTCAAGCTGGCGGAGCACAGTTCATCAGATGCCGAACCTTTGGCAAGAGATTCTGTTGATTTGGACAAGCAGGGAGATTATTCATGAATCCGACGACTTGCACCGGAGAACTCGTCAAGCTGAGCACTTCATCCGCCTGTCAGGGGTGTTACCCCTACATGTAGCGTTATACATCTATGATAGCTCTGGATTGGCCCACTCAATAGTCCGTTTCTTTCGATGGATGGTAGCCCATTGCGTCGAAAACAACAAGCGCTTACAGTCGCTTCAAGTTTATGACAGGACCATGGATGTGGAAGCTAAAGAAAGCATCGTTTGCCTAAGACGGCTCATACGCTCCTTGGATCTGGGCAACACGGCCAACAACACATTGGGACTCCGATCCTTCATCATTAGAGGCTATGGATATGCGGAGGACTTGGAGGAAGGTATAGAAATCGATATCACGAAAATTTTGGAACAGAATCTAGATGTCTGTAATATTTGGTTTGGGAGAAGCTGTGATGATGATGATGCTTCTGCCAAGTTTCTCCAGCTATTGACCTCCAACTTTAGTGGTACCACACATGTCAACCCAGCATGGACCAAACTTGTGAAGCTTTGTATATCCTCTACCTTGCATCACAGAGAGGTTAGAAACCTTCGCTGGCTTGCCAAACTATGTCCCAATCTTGAAATAGTGTCCCTCTGCATCGATATGGGCCAATCTTCCGTCCTGTATGATCATGCACCAGCCTTCGAATTCGACTCCACTGTCGTTCACCACAAGCTGAAGACAATAGGTCTTGAATTTTCTGGCCGTAACTGCAGCGTCTTGGCTCCTTTCGAGGGCTGTGTATTTCCAGACGTCGCCTCTTTGCATCTGCAAATATCGCGCAAGAGCGTTTGGCCGGACTTACCGACAATGTCAGTTTTTACTGGGGCTTCTTCAAGTATATTCCCCGATCTCCAGAAGCTCACCTTGACCAGTTCCCTTCCTTCATTTGAAAATTTTCGTCCACAACTCTTGCCACATCTGAACCATGTGTTTCATGCCATCAGCGACTTCACCATCTTTCTTGACTTCGAAAACCAATATGTCATCAAATTTCTAGAATTCATGAGCGAGACACCCGCTCGTCACTTTCCCAACCTTCGAAAGCTGCAGCTGCAAGTTATATCGGCGAACGGAAATTACCATGGATATATCCGGGCCTCCAAATGGCCATCGCTCACCGAATTTGGTGCCGCGCTTCAGAAAGTAAAGCTAGCCAGGCCGTCCGTCATAATGACATTGGACTGTCTGTTGGATATGTCTTTGTATTGGAGGAGATATTCAGAGATGCTGGCGTATTTCAGAAAGGCGGAGAAGGTGTTTCGTAAGGATGGCCTTGGTATCGAGGTTCGGATAGTCCATACAAACTGGGACTTGGAGGATATAGCCGAATTCGACCCTCTACAACAGTGCTTTTTACCTTTGTTCAGATAGAAGGTTGCTTATTTTTGTGATCCTTGATAGACCTTGAAAATCTGCCGAGTAGTCGGATATCGATTTGTTGAGTTCTTAGTGACGTTTTAATAACTTGATTCTGAATATAGCATACAACGCAGTGATAGTATCTGGTCCTATGTTTGGCTTCATGCATCTGATACACGGCTCCTCAATAAGTTAGAAGTTTATATACACCATCGTAGGTCCCATTTGACCTACTGCTCATACTGAGTCATACATGGGCCATCGAAGCGTACATCGAAAGTGATTTCGAATGGGAAGGTTTCGAATCAAAAAGAGCCATATGCATTGATCAACATGTTCCCACAGCTCACCTCTCTCCGACTGCAAGTTCGGGGCTTAGAATACCTTCCGATTGGGTCACAATGAGCAAGGACTCAGAGTCGATGCTGGCTTCTGCAAGTTCAACAATATTTCCCAACCTATGAATGTTACCCTAGACCCAAACTCCAATCCTGATCCAAGACTCCTTCCGTATCTGAGCCACGCGTTCCACGCCATCAGTGACTTGACCATTGTTCTTCGATTCGAAACGCGCTATGTTATAGAGTTCCTTGAATTCTTTTGCGAATCACCCTCTCGTGGCTTCCTAGACGTTCGAAAACTCCGTTTACAAGTCATTTCGACAAGACTCGGAGATTCACACTGGCCGTCTGTCACCGTATTTGCTGGCTACTCCAAACGCTGAAGATGGCGAGGCCATTCATATCGATCACAGTTGATTGCTTGCTGGACATTTCCTATCCAAAGGCACATGCCGAGATGTCGGCGTACTTTAGAGAATCAGAGGAGGTGCTTCGTGGGGATGGTATTGATATGGCGCTTCGGATGGTTCATTCAAACTGGGATATAAACAATTTCGACCCAGTGTATAATCACTATGCCTCTTTATTTATATAGCAAAATAGCAAACTATGGTTCTTATTTCAATTTGTAGAGACTGTAAAAATGATAAGTAGTTGTATCTTTTGGGATAATTTTCTTAGCTGGAAGTGTCATTGACCACATACGTATCGGGAGGTTGCGTACTTGCTTGCTCCTTCGTCTGATATCGACGCAAGCACAAACTAGTCACTCACAACATTGTTCATAGAATTAATGATGTATTATTAAGTACGCCGAGAGCAACTAACAAAATACCGAATACCGAACCCCTATGGGTCTGATATCACAAGCGACGCTCCATCACTCGCTGTCCTCTGTTCGATACCCATCATCCTCATCTTCATCAACTGCAGTAGCCTTTGCCTTGCCATTTCCATTCGCCCGATGCGCCACTGAAATCTTCTCAACCACAATCTGACCTCCCCCTCTCAACGCATCAACATCCCGAAGCTTAGCGCCTGCCTTCCACAAAATCTCGACTCGGGGGTATGCAGTCGCCAGCCTAAAGTGCCAAAAGCTTTGCTCGACGCTTTCAGCAGGTGCACGCAGAATGTAATCTTCGAGCTTCGTTTCAGCGTCGTGCCCATCTCCAGGAAGACCATCCACTGTAACTCCCGCATCACCATCGACCCCATTACCACCCAACGCAACATCCACAATCGCAAAAAGACCAGTCAAACTTGTCTCATCGGATAAACTGTGCAAAACCCTCGAACCATCAGGCATGCGCACTGCCAGTCTCAGCACCTTTCCACCTGCTGTCTTGCTAGCACCAGGGACAACGTGTCTCGCCATCCAGCTCCTCACGTCCCCTCTCACTCTTTCCCTAGCCTCCCTCTCCTCCTTCTCCCTCCTGATTCGATCCTCCTCCTCTTTCCTCCTTCGCTCCTCCTCCATCCTCTCACGCTCCTCTCGTTCCTTCTTCAATCTGGCCTCTTCCATCGACTTGAGAATACGCTCTTTATCGCGTCTAGCACTTTCTTGGTACGCTCTGTCCTGCTCCTCCCTCAATCGACGGTCATGAGCCCTTTGTTCTTGCGCATGGATTAATCTATTCAAAAATGGATTGACCCGTGGCAGAAGTTGGTTTTCAAGATGTGCAAGAAGTGTGGCCGCGCTGGTAGGAGCAGAACTCGAAGAGGAGTAAGATTTAGATGGGCCTTGGTGGCGGGACAAAACGGTCAATTGCGTGGGTTGGTTTGAATTATTCAGAGTTGAAGTAGATGATGGAGAACGACGCGGTTGGAGTGCAACAAAAGCGACAAAGGGATACGTTGTGGCTTGGAGTTTTTCGGAGGCTGTTTGCACCTTTGAGTAAAAGTTCGTGTATTAAAAATAGAGCAACTTACCACTCCAAGCTTCGCGATCTCGAACGTCTCCACCCCAGACGATGATGTTATTATCGTATAGTGCTTTTACGAAAGGATAATCGGTCAAAGTTGATCTAAAATGCAGAAAGGTCAACATTTCAACCAAATCTATAAATAGAACAAGGCATTTCAAAATTCCTTTAAAACCCCCCAACGCAAATGAAAATATAAAAACAAAATCGAAAATGTAGAAACCTACCTCTTGAATTCGGGGACGTCATCATGCTCCTCGCTAACAAGTACAACACACCCAATCCTAAACTCCGATTGACACCGCCTCAACATCTCCTCGTAACTGCACACAACAAAGTCGGGCAAATATTTAGTAGAGCCGTCATGTCCGTCAGCCATTCCGCTTGAACCCGCTACGTCCGAGGACGGGCCTGCGCCAGTACGAGCAGAAACGGATGACTGCTGTGGGTTCAGACTGACACCCGAGGCGCGCGGCCTGTTCCCACCCTGCATTGCAATGGACACTGCACCAGTCTCTTCTTCCAATTCACGTATCCAGGCATCAGGGCCTCGTCTTCGCTGTCCGTTGCTGCTGCCTGACAAAGGGCGATAAAAGTTGAGAGAGGAGAACCGGAGGGGCCCTAGGGTCGACGAAAATGGGAATGGTATTCTGAGGACAGAGAAAATGAAGCGGAACACGCTGAAAAGAATGTTGAAAGGCACTGAGATCAAAGAAAACAGTGGTCGTAGGATAGCTGAGCCTGAGGGTTGAGGCTGTGAAGTCCAAGGACATAATTGAGTCATGATCAGGCCCGGCGTTAAAATGTGAATCAAGTCGCGTGTGACAGGCGAGCAGGAGAAATGAAAAAAATGCGCTGTTAGCATGCTGGACTCCACCATCCTTGAGGATAAGGGGAGGTTATACGCACCCTTTCTGGTCCAGGATTCCTTCCGAGCAGCCCCTCGGTCTCATCCCCCATTCCTTGTGCAGAGTCGTCCACGTCAAAGGTTTGAAACGTGGGTTCATTGAGTGTGACAGCTGGAGCTTGACTTGCGCTCCCGTTCGCTGGTTGTTGTCCAAATACGAGTTCTGCAGCGCGCTAAAGAGATAAAATAGGAAGTATCAGCTAAACCAGCCCAAACTCTTAATTTTATAAGTTTGCTTTGCTCGCTCATATATCGCCCAATGCATACTATAACATAGAAAGTTCGTGTCATGAAATACCTACCTCGACATTCCAATCTACACTTCCCAGTACGCCCTTTGCTACATCGATATCCGCACCGTCCGTAAGCTCTAGAAGTTGTTCCAAAGCGCGGGCTTGCTCAGGCGTAAGGTCTACCTCATCCATCTCCGAAGACGAATCGCGTGAGCTCATGGTTGGATGCTGAAAGGTTTAAGCCAAAGATCTTGCTTCGTCTCCGAATATTATCCCAAGATATCTGACTGGGCCTTTTAAGTGCGCGGTTACACAGAGGAGTAGCGGTGTATGGCTTTAGACAGAGATATTATAAAGAAGAAATAGAAAGAAACCTCGAGAAAGCTGGGGACTTGAGTTACGCGGTGTTGGTGCTACAGGTCATTATGGCGATGCTCAGTACTCGCTGTAACGGGGTCGGCAAAGACCGATGCTGCACGTGATTACCAATAGCCCCTGAATGGACTCGGAATTTGAACGTCAATTTGAATTTGAACAAAATTTGAAGTCAACTTCTTTCTCAACACTTCCGAGAGGGCCATCTATTCTTGTTTGACTAGGAAAGGACACCATTTGTCATGACCTTGACCAGGTTTATGGCAGAGAAATCGTTGTCTGGAACAGGGATGGATTCCTTTACATAAGAGGCACCTTTTTGACGGTGGCAGGGCAGTTTCAAGTTTCAACTTGAAGTTTCTCTCACAGAGGTACAACAACAACCACCACCAGCAACTTTTCTCCTAGTTGATGCCAATGGCAGTAAAAACGCATACCTGGATCTCCCTATGGTTTTTGTTTGCAGCACCCGTAATTTTGTGGGATATAGGATACTGCTTTATGAGGTCAGTGTGACAACCCCAAGCTGTCGTCGACTGTCGAGTAATCTGACCTGGTTTCAAACATGAACGTAGACCCCGTTCTATGAAGGTAAGCTGACCAGTTGATATACAAGTCACTGAACTCACCATATTTCATTTTACAGGGTGGGGACTTGCATTGGTTTTGGAAACCATACGCTTGGTACCAGGAGGTGTGCACAATTCTTATTTTTGTTTTGATTCACCCGCTGACCCTGTCCTAAAGGTTGACTATGTATGCCACATACCTTGAATTTATATACGGAAATAGTAAAAGATATTACAGGTCTATGGCATGCCTGCCGTTATTGAGGGAGATGGTTTCCCCAACGCACAAGGTACGTTGACCTTCCCAAAGGTACAGTATCACATCACTAATCTTCTAACAATTTAAGCTCTTTTGAACCTCATTGAGACGACTATGAACATCAGCTACCTCTACCTAGCCTATATCGCACAATGGCCATCAGCTCCTCTCATTGGATTCGGTGCAGCATTGATGACATGCTCCAAAACGGTTTTGTATTGGTCACAAGAACTTTATTGCGGATATTGTGCAATCGGTCACAACGACTTTTGGACCATTTTTGCTCTCTGGATTGTACCTAACAGGTGAGGATTGCTTTTTTGCTGTTACCTTCTAACGGCGCATAATGCTGACGATGTGGTTTTTCAGTCTTTGGACTCTGATTCCGTTCTTCATCGCTTGCCAACTTGGCAAGGATATGGCCCAGACCCTGAACCTCGCTGCGAAGAAGCAAACCAAACTCACAAACGGCAAGACTTTGTAGTTGGTGCCAGGATTTGCAACCTACCGTTCATAACTAATTATTGTTCGTGCAACTGTTGGTTTTGAGCGTATATCAAAGGTGTTGTAAAGTTGTCGCTCTTCTTCATGAAGGCTTTTCTTCAAAAATATCTATAGCATGACGAATGTTACTACATTGAATGCTGCTATTAGGTCGTTTTCCCATTTCGGTTAGGCATAGACACCCGTAAGAAATACTCCCTCACACTTTCATTCAAGCCTGGAGCAAACCATATCTAAATTCGACGTTCAATGCATTGAACATTACTTGATCTCTCTCCCACTTGATGTGAGCGCTGCACGATCATGATGCTGGAAGCTGAATCGACGGGTCAAGGGATAATCGCGGAGAGATGACGGGGGGTTTGAGGATTCTCGGACAGGGCAGCTGAGTGGAGTTCCAATATTAGCGCGCCTTCAACAGGTTCCATATGCGAACCGGTGGCTGTTCGGAAGGCGCTTTGAATTGGTGGTTATTCTCGTCAATGAGCGATCAACCATGTTTGTATTCATCTTCTCCTAGGTTTGTCTACAGAAGATGTTTCCTCGTTTCATTCGCAGCTCTGGGTGATTCGCAATGTGCTGTCATCACCAGCTTGGAGCTCATACGCTGAATGAATTCAGCCGGACAGGCGGTCTTCTTTTCCGGACAAACGTCAACCACACGAGAATAGCTCTCGCTCCACATCCAGAAATGAGCCAACATATATCGTTGTATTCTGTTGTCTTTCAAGACTTGAACATGCAATATGTTATGGCCGACAGATAGCCTCTATGCCTCCCGACGTCGTCGCATTATCCTCCACCCAACTAGGACCAGAGAGCCCCGCCCGTTACGCCTCTCACGACGTGCTAGTGTTACTCTTATCCTCTTTCTCATTACCGTTATTATCTTGTTATCACGCACCCTCGGAAACATCGCCCGCGACTTACATCGAGATCAGCAATTAGGACTCGAACGAAACCACCAGACCCCTACATATGCGGAACTCGAACGGGATGCTAGAGATGCACGGGACATTCGAAGGAAGATGCTACTGTTGAGGAAGAGGATCGATGACTTGGGTATTGGCATCTGGACAGAAGACGGAGGCAGCACTGGGTACGATTACCCAGAGAGGACCCAGGGGGAACGATCAGAAAGGGAGCCAAAGCAGGGGAATCACCTACATTATCCAGTGGACGAAGAGATGCAGCTCGAAACTGATCACGCAGACATCAATGGAGTTCTCGATACTCATATCTATCGCCATGACGGGCTCCTAGAAGTTAATCCAGACGGACCTCACCCGATATACGAGCTCACGAGACGGTCGGAGAAACAGTGGGCAGAAAAGCACCGTCGAGCGAGCAAGACTCTGAAGCAGGCCGTGCAAGAGTACAGGAGGCGTTATGGAAGATTGCCACCGACCGGTTTCGATATGTGGTAATCCCCTCATTTTCTTGGCCCAAATATTGCTTAACTATGAATTCATAGGTGGGACTACGTTCAAAAGAATCGTGTTCTTCTACCAGACGAATACGATCAGATCCACGAAGATCTTGCCCCTTTTTGGGGTGTTGATCCTCGTGATCTGCAAGCCACCCAACGCGAGCAGGAAGCCCAGATCGACACCTTCACCATTGGAAAAAAATCATGGATTGCGCCCATCTCATTACTCAATTTCTCGTTCAGCGGGGAAGGAGGGTTAATGTCCGACCACGTAGACGCTGTGCAGTCTCCTCAGGATCCCGACGGCAGACTTCGACCTCAGCGGCCTTACATAACCAAACGATCCGACCTCCCGAAGTCGCTCTCTGCTTCTCCTCGTGCTCATACTTACAACCAACACCTCAACGGCGCATTCAACATTTTTGACATGCTAGCAGATGTTCAAGACCATATACCCCCGTTTCGTGCCGTGTTTTCGCCACATGATAATCCTTCATTGTTACGCGACTGGAAGAATAGAGAGGAAGCGCTCAAGGCTGCACAAATGGGGAAAGGTATGTTGCTTGGCCTCGATGTCTACCTCGTTACAAGCGCTGCAATTCTGATGTCGTATTACCCCTCGTTAGTAGTGGATATCAGACCAATCGAGCATTCGCCTGCAAACCTGCTCGGATGGAGAGCAGCTTGCGCTCCCGACTCTCCAGCACGAAGACAGCGCGACCCTATTCTATGGGACAACCCCAGTCCTTTTTCTACTATTCCCCTTCCACAATCTTCATTAGATAACCCCAAGAAAACGTTCATACACCTACACGATGCCACTACTGATCCTTGTATGCACCCGTCGCATCTTCTTTTACACGGTCAATTCATCTCTCATCGCAAAGGGCCTGTTCCTGAAAGACGTGGAGGGGGGTTTATTCCCATGTTCAGTTACAGTCCTACGAGGCTGCATAACGACATCACTGTAGCCGTTGGGGAGGGGTCGCAGTATTCTTCACCATTCCCAGAACATCGTACAGAAGAGGACGAAGGCGGCTTTGGAATGGACAACGATCGTGAAGAAGAGAAGGCAAGGCTAGATATCGACGCGTTGTTAGAAATGACACAGAGCGAGCTCGAACATGCCTTGGACCTCGACACTGACGCACGCTTGTTATGGCGAGGCTCAAATACGGGAATGTGGCATGCCGCGCGTCGGGGTTGGGAGAGGAGCCAGCGTTCGAGGTTGGTGTTTTGGGCTGGCGGTGGCGAGGGTGCCGCATTGTGGGGCTCCGACGACGATGCCGAACGAGACGTGGATGCTGGTTTTGGAGGACAGGTCGATTTGCGCACAGCCAGAGCATTTGGAGCTGGATTAGGAGAGACGTTGGCATTGATCGTACCCCCATCCAACGTATATTCGACTGCGACTTCTTCTAAATCCAAAAACAAAGATGATGCGGCATGTTCTGTTGCAAACTCTACGGTTAAGCGACGTCCAGTTGGCCCATTGGCGCAGGTCAAGAAGTCGCGGCTGGCTCCCGGGATGCTCGATATTGCGTTCACAGCATCGAACTCGGAGGATGGAGGTGTAGGGCCTCTGAACTGCGCAAAGACCACCTGCGAAACGTTGAGAAAGGTATTCGAATGGAGACGAAGGATGGAAATGAAGGAGGCTTCGAAGTACCGGTTTGTGATGGATGTCGATGGGAACGGTTGGAGCTCTCGGTTAAGGAAATTGCTGGTTGGACCTTCATTATCATCGCAGCGCTCATTGCTGCCTTATGGTCCTGTTGAAGAGCGCTCAAATTTGACGATGCGGCATGGCGAACGGTGGGATAGACATTTCAAGCGTCGACGATTAGACGATTCTCCTTCGTCACTTGTCTTCAAATCCACCATCTACAAGGAGTGGTGGTTCGATCGATCACAAGCATGGGTGCATTATGTTCCGGTTCAGGTTGGCCTGCATGACTTGTGGGACGTCCTCATTTTCTTTAGAGGAAAGCTAGGGGAAGAGGTCGAGACTTGATCGTTGAGCTTCGTGAAGACCAAAGAGCAGAAGGTGGGAGAGGGTTGCGATGTCACAGAAGACGGGTTTTGGAAACAAAGCTTCGAGATGCATTAGAGAGGCATTTAATGGGCCGTGAAATTGCGAGGAGGGGAAGGGAGTGGGCGAAGAGATATTGGAGAAGGGAGGATATGGTGGCGTACATGTTCAGGTAAGTCATTCTTGCGGTCTGCATGAATGGCCCGTTAGCTCAGGCGTGTCTTAGATTATTTCTAGAATATGGCCGTGTGATGAGTCCGAACCGGGATCAAATGTTTTTCGATATCAACAATCCGCGAGGAGGCGTCAAAGCGCCCAGCCACCCCAAGCAGGATACAGGGATACAACAACTTCTGCACCAGCGAACGTAGCGTAAGGTTAGGATATAAATACTCAACTCTCATGGCTAGATGTGACTGTCGATATCTGCGCATCAAACAGTCTTGAATGGGACATTTTGCCGTTGTCAGATGGGTTTCCGGCCCGCCTGTTGCATGCGACACTCTAGGAGTCTAGTAGCAATTTGAGCGCTTCAAGGGCTTACTTGTCCGTCGGATTGGTAAGAGCATACAGGGTCTGCCAGAAGGTCCTCTATGAGCAGAAACATAAAGCAGCTGGAGACTAGGTAGATGATGTGTGCAGAGACGAAGGTTTAAAAGATCGGCGTTGACTTATTATTAGTGAGCGGTGTTGCGCCCAGGTTGCGCCGTTTGGTGTATCCATGGTAAGCAAATAGAGAGAAGTCCTCACTCGTGCTCCTCACGAAGTTTTCAGGAATATACGAAGATAGTACAAAAATTCCATGCCTTGAATCTAATTTCCCATGTTCGATAATGGCCGTCAGTGACAGGGCTTTCGTCGTCATGCATTGCATCATTATCCGGCTACACTAGTGCTGTCGTGTAATATTGGTGGGCCGACAAGATCATTGATGCGCTGAAACGGTTTAACCTCGTGCTTAGTCGAAACTTGACGACTAAGTATACCAGATGGGTACGCAGAGCTGGTGACGCAGAGCAAATTTACGTGCCACACAATCACCTATGCCAGTTACTGAGTGTTGAGAGCGAACGCGGAAACGATATCCGCAGCTGACAGCCGATGAGTCAGAAAACGAAAGATATGGCTGGACCCAGAATAATGATACGTCGCCGGATAGTTGATGTGGGTCACCCCAACCCCAGGCCAGAGACACTTCGAAGTATCGTGGTCGCCATGTAATTGGTCTAATCCATTATTACTGAGGTAGAAGTCTCGTCTGGACACCATACAACACAGTGCCTGGAAGCACGACGGTATTTTGGGGGTGACAAGTTCTGACATACGGCTTTTTGAGAATTCGGACTGAAGTCGGGATTGATTACACGTTTGCCGTTCGGCACGAACAAGGAGTTTGTTGTGTGCGCAAAGGAATGATACCATTCATGTTATAAACAAGGAAGAAACCGGAAAATATTGACATGTTCGATAGATAGGCTTAGATAGGCCATGGACGATTTTGTTGTTTTATTTTCGGGCGGTCGTTCTTGTTCTCGTCCGTGCGAGAAGAGTAAGAAAAATAATCAGAGAAAGGGAAAACAAAGGTTATGATGGTGGCTTTTATACTGTAT
>NHTK01001357.1:65873-87313 GCA_002938355.1 Panaeolus cyanescens | reverse complement strand
GAATACAGCCCAAGTTCAAGTTAAAGTACTGCATCTTTTACTGATGTTTAGAGACTTGTGAGGATGAATAATTGGGCAGAGGGTTCCATCACAATCTCTTGACCGGTAACTGATAGGATCACAAGTACGATGAGCAACGAAACACCCAAAATCCGAGTCTCAGCATCGGTTGTACGCAGTGATGACTTTACACAGCCGCCTCTTGCGATCCAAGTGACGGAATTGGTGGATACATATATGATCTGGGTTGGATTGAGTCAAGGAGACGGTGGAGAGAAAGAGGGTGAAAATGCAGCTGCACAAGGACATTTATGCCGTGATTGGGCTTGTGCTATGCCACCTAAAACTGTGAGTAGATGAATCATTGGGATAATTAGATGATTAAATAAAGGAATTTTAGACTGGATCATTAGGAGCTAGCACTATACTGTTTCGGACCTCTCAAACAGATTCTCTTGCAACATCGATGGCCCAACGACTTGGTGAGAAATTTAAATTAATTTTTATATATATTGAAAACTAAAAATTTTAAAAAAGCCAAAAGATTCAAAAAACAAATCTATCTAAGTCTTGATATTAATGCTGAAGAAAGTATTCGTGCTGAGAAGGGAATAATAAATATGATTATCTAATGTTGTTGTTGGGAATCGATGGTTTCTGTTTTCTTGTTGCTCTTAACCAGACATTTGACGTTTTTTGAATAATTCCTCTGAATGTCCGTTCAAGACTCATTCATGCCAGATTCAAACGACTTTGATCTTCCTCGTTGGCAGACTCATATTGAACCAATTCCACAGCAGCCTTATCTTTATAACCCAAATCAACAACAACCACAACAACCACCTCCACCTCCTCCTCAATCAACATCTCAGAGGATTCATTCAGTTCATCAGACTCCATCGAGGCAACCTAGAATTTCTCAGCTTTTGGAACAGGATCAGCAGCTTTCTTCTTCTCTTTCTCCGTATTCTGCCGCAAACCAGTCTCAGTTGTCTCGTAGCGCTTCTTTGGGGGCCAGCGCAGTTGGCAATCTATCGTCAAGAATTAGGAGACAGCATCCTCAAACAGAGGACATTGAGGGGGCTTTCTCCTCAGAAAACTCTGTTTTGGCTGGTCCAAGGCAACAGCCACAGATATCGCACAATTCTTACTATTCAACTTCAACATATCAGCCACAATCAATGTCATCCAATCCTCAATCGACCTCTGCCGTGAATACTCCATCTGATTCTTATTCAGACATTTATTACAATGGCTCTTTAAATCAGCCACCAAAGCGTCTACAGCCAGGTCATGATCCTTCTAACCCTCCAACAAATCAAGTCAGTCGTGGCAGTCGTTCGCCCCTTCGAATGCCAAACACTCCAATGTCAGCTTCCCCATTAGATCAATACTCACATCAGACTCCATATTCACCTACGACTGCACCCAACTATTCATACTCTGGAACAGTCGACCAGCGCTCTCATCCTACTTATCAATCACATTCACGAAGCCAGTCTCAAGCCAAGCCAGAGCCAATGACTCCACCACCACTTTCTTCATCTTACCCATCTCAACCCTCCAATCTTCCCTCTTCAAACTACTCCACCAATGCTTATTCAAATGCATATGCAATGGATACTTCAAGTCCACATCCTTCCATGCAGTCTCATTTAGCAGCACAAGCTCTCGTCAAGTCATCGCATTCCAATCCTTCAACCCCTTTGTCCTACATGCATCCATCATCGAATCAGAATCAACATTACTACTCTCAGGACCAAGCAATGGCAGTTGATCCCCCAAAAAGACGCGCCCCTGGCTTCCGGAGGATAAGGCATCCAAGCGAGCTGACTCCAAAAGTCGATGTTCCTCCCACTGGCCGTCGTATGGGTGCAGACGGAACATATCTCTCAGTTAGTTGTCCTTTTTGATTTTTGAATTGTTTAACTAATGTTTTTTTCCAAAAATATAACAGCCTTTGCGTCAGCTCACAACCAATATTTTGGATACTTATCGTATTTGCAATCCCCAATTCCGTTACGAATCGGCCCACAATCCACGGCGTGTTTTGACCAAGCCTAGCAAGCCTGCTCACAACGATGGATACGACAATGATGATTATGATTATATCCTCTATGTCAACGATTGGCTGGGAAGTGATGACGGTCACAAGTACGTTGGCTTGCATTCTTCATTACGTTTATGTGCCTCATTGTTGTCCAGATATTTGATTCTTGACATTTTGGGGCAGGGTACCTTTGGACAGGTCGTGAAATGTCAGAACATGAAAACCCATGAAATCGTCGCCGTTAAAGTTGTGAAAAACAAACCTGCTTATTTCAACCAAAGTATGATGGAGGTTACGATATTGGAATTGGTACGTCCGTGATATTTGGCTGCATTTCTTATACCCATGTCGCGTCCCTAGTTGAACAAATCCTGTGATCCAAATGACGAGCATCATATCCTTCGGCTGCGGGATTCATTTATTCACAGGAGTCATCTTTGCCTGGTCTTTGAACTGCTATCGTCCAATCTCTATGAATTGATCAAACAGAACCAATTCCAAGGGTTGAGCACACAGCTCGTCAAAGTGTTCATGGCACAGCTTCTTGATGCGTTGACTGTCCTCAAGGAAGCTAGATTGATACATTGTGATCTCAAGCCAGAAAACATTCTTCTGAAATCGTAAGTCGACTTGCACTTCATTTAAAACGGATGCTATATGGGTTCTCCAGATTACAGTCTCCACAAATCAAAGTGATCGATTTTGGTTCTGCCTGCCATGAGCGACAAACGGTTTACACCTACATTCAATCTCGCTTCTATCGGTCTCCAGAAGTGCTTTTGGGTATGTCATACACCGCCTCAATCGATATGTGGTCGTTGGGGTGCATTGCTGTCGAGCTCTTCTTGGGACTGCCTCTGTTCCCTGGAACCAGTGAATACAACCAGCTGACAAGGATCGTCGAGATGCTTGGGTAAGTACCTTCGCACTCTTTATACCGCCCTTCTAATCTGCCACCAGACTCCCCCCATTAAGCATGTTGAACACCGGCAAACAAACTAGCCAATTCTTTGATTCGTACGAGGTCTGGAACCAGCAGACGGGCACTCATGAGAAAAAGTATCGACTTAAATCGATCGAGCAATATTCTCGGGAGCACAACACAAACGAACAACCAGGAAAACAATACTTCAAGGCGACATCGTTGCCTGAAATCATAAACACCGCTCCCATGCCCGCGAAGACATCAAGGCAGGGGCACGAATTGGAAAAGGGTGGGATAGATTTCATTGTCCTCTCGGTGGCTATGATGAGATCGCGACTTCTAACCATTGTTTGCGCCCGTTTTTGTAGAGCTAAATAATCGAGCAGCGTTTATCGATTTCTGCCAGGGTCTACTGAATCTAAACCCTGTAACTCGTTGGACCCCTCAGCAAGCAAGATTGCATCCGTTCATCACAGGGGAAAAGTTCACAAAGCCATTCGTGGTACGCCTCCTGTCTTCTCTATGTTTCAAGCTGCTCACTCACCGATTGGTGAATAGCCTGAAGGGCTCGCAGTTGCTTCTCACCCATCCCCAGTTTCGGATCCCAAACGACCATATGGAGGTCTTGTTCCGTCGCAGCCCAAAGGAACGAGAGCATACACAGACGCTGCTTCATACAATCATCACTTGGCTCAGCACCAAGCGTATACGACAGCCCAAGCCCAGTCACAGGCCGCTGCAAACACATTCCGCAACCCATACATTACGCCGCCAACTTCGCAGCACAGCACAAATGCATATACATCGCCCAGCGAGTATCAAGGGCAGCCTGCCCAGCAAGCTGTTACAGCGGCCCAGCCTCCACCCCCACAAACTGCACCTCAGCAAAATCAGTACCTTTCAAATGCCCCGCCCGCGGGCCACCGAGGTCTCACTCACCAAAATTCGACAGGTCAGTTAGTATCGAGCTCTTCTAGTTCACAACAGTATGCGAACCATCCGACAGGCACTGGAGTGGGATCGAGCCACCTCTCGTCCAACATTCAGTCAAACCCATACATTCCAAACCAAAGGGGAAGGGCAAACACTGTCAACCATCAAATGGATTCAGTGCCTCCAGCTCTTGCAAGGCTGCAGCATATGAATCAAGATATCATTGGTGGACGAAATGCGCTCACACCAGTGCTCAATCGTGACGATGCCATGAAGGAATGGGAACGGAGACAGACTGGCAAACAACCGCCAGCTTCCCAGACATATCAACCCTTGGAGTTCCTCCAGCAGCAGGCTGAAATGGCCGCTTCAGGTAGCTTGACTGGTTGGGGTGGGCCCCATCAAAGATATCCCCCGCCTCCTTCAAAGCTCTCTCAGGCATACCAGCCGCAACTCATGGTTGACGAAGAGAGCGGTACGACCGTTCGTCGAGACGCCGTTTTGTCCAATGTGCGAAATGCGCCGAGGACAGATGCATCAGGGGGAGGCGCGGCGGTTGGTGGGATGTACAACGCATCCAATGTCATATCCAGCCCCCCTCAGGTGTACACCAGCAATGCAACAACGACAGGGAACCGATATGCTACCGGTGGATATGCGCAACAGCAACCCGTTCAGCAGCTCCAGCAAGGAAACAATTTCGAGTCGTTAGATAGGAATAACATCTATGTGCCTATGCAACCAGACCAATATGGAGGGTATGCAGCTGGTAATGCTGCTTCACGGCACGTTGCACCTCCAGCACAAGCCGTCCCTGCATCGTTTTATGGGGCATCCGTTATTCCGTCAGGCCAGATGAACCAAGCGCAACAGCGGAACCCATTCCAAATTGGGGATGGTAGCCAGCAGCTTGGTGGTGGCAAAAACGTTCAAAGGGGTAACAGTGGTGGAATCGAGTCATGGCCGAGATAATGTTGATTATGTCGCGGAACTCTGGATAATCGTTTTATTTTGCTTTCTTCCTTTCTCTTTTTTTGTTGTTGTATGAGTGTATGCTCTTCAATTATCTGTCATACTTCACTTCCCCACCACTCACTCAACCACAACAAGTCGTCCACTGCAATCAACGTCTTCCATTCATTCCTATTCAATATCAGCCCTTCAATTGGTCTTTCAACTGACCCATATGATGTGCGTTTCTCTCGAACTGTGGCAAGATCGATTCTTGCACTGGTCCCTAACCCAACGACAATTGTTATGTTCTGCCATTTCCTTCTTTAAATCTTTATCGGTCTCGTTGTGTTCAACCAAATCTATGCAATCCTCTTTATGCCTTTCTCATGTCGCTGGTGAATGTCACTTTCTGGTGTCGCTTTTCAATGTCGCACTCTCTGAATAATGTTCATGAAATCGGCAATGACTGGGGGCATAAATCCAATGGTAATTTCCCATTCCGTCTCACTACGTTTCTTCCTATATATCCTTTAAACTTCTATAAACATAAATTGGCATTAGATCCTCAGAGGCGCGTTCCACTTGTTCCTGTTCTTGACATGTTATAGCTGGTCGAAGTATTCCTCGAGCTCCCATGCGCCACCCCAGTATTTGATTTGAGCTTTGAGGCCTTTCTCCTGCCCTTCGCTATTTATACGCTTTTGCAGTCCACGGCTGGTTCGGCAGAAAACAATATCCGTGCTATATTCCGTCCCGTCAGATACGAGTTGGACTAGTCGTAGGATTCACATTACCTTCGGAGCCTTAGGATGGGACAGAAGTCATTGGTGCCGTCACCAACATAGCAAATGAGATCGAACTTTTCTTCTTGTCGTCCAAGGAAGGCCTCGAGCTCTTCACCCTTGCACATGTTTGGGCTGCAACCAACCTCGCACGTGTGTTGCACACCAAGGGGGTCTACTCGGCGTCTCAATTTCAGCAAGCCAGAGTTGTCCCATTCGGCAGGGTTCGTGATGATTTCCTGAAAGAGGTTCTCGAGTCCTTTAGACTACGCAGCTATGTGAGTATGACAGAGTACGTGAACGTGCGAGGTAGGGCTGACCTTTAAGATTGTGGAAATGAAGACCGAGTTGGCGTTCGAAAGGCAAAGGAAGGTGGTCTTTCCACGGGATTTGAGGTTGGTGACGGCGCGCTTCATGGCTGGGTGCTACATAATTTAGCTGAGAATTTGAACAATACGTTTATACTCGACACCGTACATAAGGCATGGTCTCCAGTGCTTGGACAATTTGGTCCTTCGTGACACCCCTAGCATGGATCTCTCGGAGGGATTGAGCCCTAAAAACTTGAAGTTAGATTCATACAAAGGAATTGTTGAATGGACCAGCGGCTGACACAAGGTCTGTCCATTGAATCTCGTCCTTGAGCGTCTTCATTTTTCTGCGAAGATCGGGCGCCAGAACCTCGAAGATCCACCTATCAGTGTCCTGATCGGCCATGGACCTGTTATCTGGTGTCAATGGGGTGAAATGCTGATAAGAAATAAAACTTACCAGTCAAAGTCAAAGACAACGAGCTGTCTCTTTGCGTCTGTCATGGTATAGATTGGTATAGAAAAAAAAAAGGGGTCAAGGTAAAGAACAAGTGAGTTGTTTACCAAAAACTTTATAGCAGAGATTAGATTGCTCCGGTTAAAGCCACCTGTTGATCGTTGCTTACATAATCGTGTAGCGCTAAATGACTCGCGGAGCAATTGTGTTTGTGCCTTGCAATGCTTGTTTCATGCCTACCACCGTGTGCACAGCGAAGGCGTCTTGCAAGAAATTGCCGGGCTTGCTAGAGCTTACGAACACGCATCTTCAATGGACTCAGGATGGAAATAAAGCTCCTTCAATACGCGTCCCGTATGCAGATGCGTCTTGTTAGTTTTTCAGTGACGTCCATAGTCTATACAACAATAACTTACTTTCTTTCCTTTGAAATCAGCTCTATTTTGCAGTAAAGAGGGTGCAGCTCAAGTCAAGCTCAAGTTGGGATTAGTTGGTGACGATGCAGAACACTATTTCACATTCACGTCGATGCCACAAACTTTGGCTCTTGCAGAACGCGAAAAGTTCAAGCAAGAGCTCACTGCAATTATTGGTCGCAACAGAGGCGTAATCGATAGCCCCCAGAAACCAGGACCCACACCCATAAAATCTTCCACAAGCCTTCCTGTAACAGCTTCAGGTACTACTGGAGCGCAACGAACTGGTTTGGCCCTTGGTCGACCATCTGTTTCTCGTGCCACCTCAGTCTCAAGTGACAGAAGAGCTACACCCGTTATTACAGGCGCCGATCCAGCAAGCGAATTTGCTCTCAGAAAGAAGGTACTCCTCGCAAATCCAGAGTTGGGAGCGCTGCACAAAGATTTGGTCATGACTGGTCAGATCACCGAAGCGGAGTTTTGGGATGGTCGTGAGGTAAGGCGAATAGAATTTGTCGACGTGGCTTTGCTCAATCTTGATTCTTTAGCATTTAATTCTTGCTCAAGCTGCAGCAGAGAATCAGAAGAAGGGTAAACCTGGTCAAATTGTTGACCCGCGCCCCGAGACCGTTGAAGGAGGTGAAATTAAAATCCTAATCACACCACAATTGGTTCTCGATATTTTTGATGAATACCCCATTGTCAAGAAGGCTTATAGTGAAAACGTCCCGAGTAAAGTAAGATTTTTTGTCGAATCAGAGTACATTTCTCCTATAGCATGTATGCCAGTTGTCCCAAGCGGAATTTTGGAAACGATATTTTCAATCAAAGCTCTTCCATGCGCATCGCGCCTCCATTCGTTCGTCTGCCGCACAACACGTGGTCAAAGACGACCCAATATTCGACAAGTATCTAGAAAAAGATGATGATGGTACGTCTCGACTTTTTTTTTGCGGAACACGTCGCTGAATATCCCCAGAACTCGAGCCCAGGAAACCCCGCAATGAAAACGTCACCGCGTTTGTCGACTTGTTGGCAACAATGGAAGACCATGGCGAGGTTTGTATTGTATATTGACTGCAGACAGCCACTGATCAATGTGCGTTAGACTGGGAACGAAAAAGACATTACAATGCAGGCAGGAAGACAGAAAGCAGCATTGCCCCTCATCAGAAAGTTCAACGAACACTCCGAACGGTTGCTAAATTCTGCTCTGTACGTCCCTTCTTGCTAAGTTTTTTTTTTCGCCCTGTTGCTCACTTTGGACCAGCGGAGATATCCCGGCCGCTAAACGACGACGCTTGGATCATGGCGAGGTGAGACATCCTCTTTTTAGCCCTTAATCAACGTATCGTTCAATTTTAGCATAGGATGGACTCGCAGAAATTGTGATAGATGATCTACAAGACCCCGAATCCTCTGATGGAATTCCTCTAGATATGCAAGATAGACAGCGTTACTTTGAAGGGAGGATGGCAGGAGTGGGTGGGTCAAATAGCGATCCTTCAAAGCCTCACGACCCCAAACTGGCTCTGCAAGCCTTGCGAGCAGGGGTACAGGGGTGGGACGCACGATTAGCAGAGGTAAGATTTTTTTGCATAGGACGTTATCACATTCTCACTGCTGCTTTGAATAGTTGAAAGTCGAACGAAAACCTGGCGATTCAGCATTTGTTTACATGACACAAAATGTCATGAATCGACTAAATGTTCGATCGCAGAAAAGTGAGCGTCGCACTAAAATGGTTTTGCAATACTTTCTGACGATCTTTTAGATGACATTCCTCCTGGTGTTTTCAAAGACATGATTGCCTGCCAAACTGCCACCGATGAATTCCTTCGTCAATTCTGGTCTGCCGTATACCCACCTTTAGGCGATCTACAAGTCGCATCACAGGCCACACCTGCGCAAAGGGCTGCCAAAGCTGCAAGAATGATAGGCTACATCTCCGCCACCCCGGAGAAAGTGCAAAAGTTGATACGTGCGGGCGAAATGCATGGCTGTCCCCCGAAGAAGATTGAAACAGTTCGTCGCGTTCTTTTCATTGCCGCAATTCGCAATTCGCTCACCTTGTGAGATAGGCCATGAAACCTGTCCTTGATGCGGTAAATCAGGCAATCAAGTTCCATAAAATGAAAACAGGAGGCAAAGCATAGCCCAGCGCAACCATACCGTTAGCATTATATGATATCCATCTACGACATAGATTATGATTATGCCCCGGGAATAATAATGTACATAATAATGGGCAATAGAGGGCAAGTACCCAACACATTGCTTGATTAGCTACCAGAGCCATCTGATACAGGACATGTTACGAGCATAAGCATAATGAGCCTTAGAACAATGGCAGGATTGGACTGTGACTGCAGTCGGGTCCCTGGTTAACCTCACCGCTCCAACAGCGTTACTAGTACTAAAATGTGCAATCCGATCGAATAACAAATAAACACCGCTCTCGTCCTTCGATTTGAGAGAATAGAACGTGTGAGATTGAGGACCCCTCGCTCTACAGGGTTTAGAGCTTGGTATGCTCTTGTCGCCTCCTAAAAACAGGTGTCAAACGGCGAATTAAACAAGGGAAAGGCACCACTTACCCTTCCTCTGAAAGCTTCAAATGGATTCATAGATTGCTCATATCTTTCCTGATATTTGCTCATATCGTCGGGTCTGCTCGAAGGGGGAGGCAGAGGGTTCAACTGCTGAGTAACGGGCCGAGAACCAGACTCCTCTCTGTAACTTTGCATGTACCGCACTTTTTCGTATAGCTTGAGGTTGTCATTCTGCAGCGTCTTGATCTCGCTGCGTAGGTCTGAGATGATCTGGTATTGTTTACGAAGTTCCTGTAATTCTTGATTTCAGTTTAATACCAAGATTGATTACACTGCATCACCGACCTCCTCTAATTCAGCATTTCGTTGCCTGAATCGGTCACGCTGGCTCGTAACGATAGGTAGAATCGAGGTGTCTGCGGATGGTGTAAAGGGTATTGCCGCAGTGCGTACAGGTGTGTCCTAAAATGAACCTTCGGTAAACAGTTTACAGGGTAAGAAATATGTCTTACTGCTCTTTTACCCAGGTCTAGTCCAGCAAGAGGGTCGTTGTCCTGGTCTGTCGTAGGCAAGTCATCGGATTCTTTATTGTTGTTTATCGATAGAAGGTCTAATTCTAGCTGTTCGTTCAGTTGCTTTTGCTTCTCTAATTCTGAGGTTGCAGCGCTGAGTTGATGTTTAGAACTTTGCAGAGATTGTTCCAGTTCATTATGCAAGATCTTTTGGACGGGGTTAATACCATAATGCGAAAAGAAAAGAACCTACTAACCCTAAACTTCGTCAGTTCCTCTTGCAGCCGCTTATTCTTGGTCGCAAGCAACGTTTCAAGTGACTTGCCCTCTCTGACGTTGGTCTTTGCTGCATTCGGACTGGGGAGGTAGAGCCCTTCATCGAAATCCGCTGATAATTCGTCTTCGTTTGCGTCGAAACCTGAGAATTCAACATACTGAAATGAAATGAATAAATGAACGAAGAGTAGCGTAACATGTATTTATTACCTTCATGATTTCCAATTCACGCTTGATCTCGTCGTAGTCATCAAAGTTCTTGAGCTTCGTCTTCAAGTGCTCATTTTCGGACGACTATTGGCAGTCGATTAGAGGAAGAAATTCAAAGTTTGGAAAAACATGCCTTCTTCGACAGCTCCTTGGATAGATCGTCAATCTTCTTCTGAGAGGCCATCTCAGTGTCGGCGATTCTGGTTTTGTGAGCATCCAAGGAATGAGAGAGTCCGCGAACTTCAGCCTCAAGATCTTGAATTTGGGTTTCCATTGCCCGGGTACTGAGGATTTGGTAAGTTGAAGTTAACATATCATTGAATGTGAACTAACCGTTCGGATGGCTCTGTTCCGCTTCGCATGGTCTCGATCTCTGCTCGGAGGATTTCCTACAAGGTGCGTTAGCCTCGAGGCAATGCCTGCAATGAAATGACAAACATTTCGATGCTCAAGCGCAACGACGCGACTATTAGCTCGGTCCAGGTCTGCTACTATCATGTCCATTTCAGCCAATTTAGCAACGGTTTCTTGATCTGTTGGCGGGCATATTAGCAAGTTTCTCTGGTTGAGAAGCTATGTAGCTCACCTTGTTTCTGGTTGTGGTCAAACAGACGCGCCTGATTTGTTTCATTAGAAACGCGTAAATCTCGTAGCTGATTCTTCGTTAATGAGAGTTGTCGTTGCAGGTCTTGTTCTCTGTCAAGGACATTGGTCTGAGGTCAGGTGTGTCGAGCAATGAACAAGCTGCATACCTGTCTTCGTAATTTCGCAATTTCTCGTCATAAGTTGCCGTTAGCTCGTTGGCCTTTTGCGAAACCTTCTCTTGAATCATGGCGTCCATCTTAAATAACAATATAATAAAGTGCTGTTCAGATTGCACAGGGGTGTTTACGCACCTTCTGCTCCAGCTGTTCTACCTTGACTTCGAGCTTCTTCTTTGCATTCTCTGTGGAAGAGAAATCGTTTACACGCTTTCTCAGTTCAGCATTTTCCTCGCGGAGTCTCTGGAGTTCAGATTGTTGTTCGAGTGCTTCGGTGACCTTGACAGCTTGATCCTAAAACGGGGCGTTTATAGCAATGTATTGAAGGTGGAAAATGATACTTACTACCGCAGCTTCAAGTAGAGGATAGGGGTCTGGTGCTTCTGCGAGGAGTTTGTACACATGAAGGAATGCGTTGTCAGAAGTCTTTGACCGCTTCGTGAGGTTGTCGATTTCCGTTTGGTAGGCTATATTTAAAAAAGGGGAGGTGAGGCATGTTCAAGCGCAGAATGAAACTTGGAATACCTTTCAATAGGCCTTTGAAAGAATTAATCTTTTCCTCATCCGGGATCTTCTTAAAGTCTGATTGAAACAAACTGTTAGTGAGTGAGAACTGCTCCAAAGCAGGCGACATGGCGTACCTTTGGTTTTCTCCGCAAGAGCTTTTCGTCCTACAACGCTTTCCTTCTGATTGTCTACCAGCTCTACACCTTGTTTATCCAATGTCTTCTGTAGTTCAGACAAGTTAATGTCTATGACGCAGGTGCATTCAGTTATTGAAGCTGATCATAATACATTAAATTCATACCTTTCCATGTTGCCAAAGCTGCCGAGAAATTTGTCTCCACTGAAGCCATGTGCTGTGTAGCAGAAACTCTCGCTCAGAGTCGAAATTAAAGAGGTATTAAATGATAATGACAAGAGATATGTAGTGGACGAGTATAAGACTGTTAAAGTAAGTAGCCAGTTGCTACTTGTCAGTTCATGGTCACGTGGTGCGACTAGTTTTTTCCTTGAAATGTGGATATTGTAATTCTTTAAACTGATACTACGACCATGAATCTCTTTAGGGCTCAAGGGATTCACGGTTTAACGCGTTTCCAATTGGCAAAGACGCCAATTTGTTCTCGAACTTTTACTTCGACTTCCTGGCAAAGACAGGTTCAGCAAGAACAACAGCCGTCGAATGATCGTCCTTCATGGCAGCCCCACTCAAAACCAATTCCTGAATCTCCTAGTTTCTATACAACTCGTGCAGCTTATAATGACCAAGTCATTCACCTAGAAAGAGCGGTCTCTAGCTCGGAACAATTCTTACGCTCTCACCACCTCCTCCCCCTCCCCGAATTCGCGAAAGCAAGTCTACCGATCCTTCCGGCAGTATGGAAAGAGCAAGCTGAAATGGCCAACGAATTCCGCATGAAGATGACAACAACGCGCTACCGTCGAGTAACCAAACTCCTAAACCAACTCAACGACTTCCAGCGCATTGCCAACACGGGTGGTTTACCCCAACTCGGTCAGAAACTTGCCGACATTCTTGCCATGTACGAGAGCAGCAAGAAGGATGCCTTCCTCTCCCGAGGAAAGAGAAAACCCGTCGTCCTTGATGAGTATGGTCGTTCATATACCCTAGGAAAACGAAAGACCAGTTCTGCTCGTGTATGGATGATTCCGGTTCAAAAACAATCAGTTTCCACACCATCCCCCGAAACACTGCTCGGGCTAGGAGAAGAACAAACAGCGCGCCCAGTTACAACCTCGACCATTCTCGTCAACAATCTTCCATTGAACGAATTCTTCCGTCTTCCTGCTGACCGCGAAAGAATCACCCGACCACTCAAAGTAGCCGGCGTCTTGGGCAAGTACAACGTATTTTCAATTGTACGGGGAGGAGGCTTGTCGGGACAGTCGGGCGCATTGGCCCATGGTATTGCCAAAGCTGTAGTCGCCCATGAACCTGAGCTCGAAACAATGTTCAGAAGATGTAAGCCTTGGGCCTTTGGTGATGTTGTATTATCTGACTCTATTCCCACAGCGAAACTTACTAGACGTGATCCTCGTATGGTTGAACGTAAGAAGACTGGTTTGGCCAAGGCTCGCAAACGTGTATGTCCACTATTTCTTTCCAAGCGAATATTACTCAAACTTGTTTTTTTAGTACACTTGGGTCAAGCGTTAATTTTATACACTTATATCGTACTCTATCCATTCAATCTGTATATATTTTGCCGAGTAATGCACGAGGTATTATATTTCGAAAACAGGAGAAGTGTCAAACTAATGAATGGGGGTTCGATATAAAAAAACGAATAGTGTCTGGTGCGTGCCGCATTATAACATCATAAATGAGTACAAGAAAATAAAGTATAATAAAAACCGAAATATCCTCCATGACAGGATCACTGGAAATAAATAGTATGGACATCCGAATTTCCAAAGGGGAGATTACAAGCTGGGCACTTTCGTTGCCTGGTTTGCAAACGAGCATCTACACAACCCTTGCAAAAGGCTGGAAGCAGTTAAAAGGCTGCACTACCGAGAAGTTGGGAGACATCACTTACTATGCATACACTTTGTAATAACAGTATTACGGAAAGGTCCTTTGCAGGTCGAGCAAATGAGGAGTTTCTACATCGCAGTCAGTCAGAAGTTACATCCTTATGCCAAACGAGTACTGACCTTCAAGTTCGTCACGACCTCGTCTTCCATCGTACTTCCCTTTTTCTTGACCTCAGTGCTCCTCTCGCTCCGGAGTTGGGTAATCTGCTTCTCATACTGGTTGCAAGTTTTCGACAAGTCATCCACTTGTTTCATGTACTCGTCATATTTGCGTTTCAGATCACGCTCGCGCTCAGAGCTGAGAACGGACATTTCGCGAACGCGTTTACGCTCCGTTTCGAGGCAAGTGTGCAGTTCGGGATTTTCCTTCTCCAGAACGGCGATCCGGTTCCGGGTTTCATTGACAAGCTTTTTGTGTTGACTGAGTTCCGTCTGGCAACTTAGCTATACATAGAGACGTTAGATGCCACACTGAACCAAAACAGTTGTGTACTCACAATTTGATGCCTGAGCTGTTTCTCGACCTCTGTAAGCCGATCGACAACCTTGCTCTGCTTTTCAAGCGTCCTGGCCAAGTTCTTCCTCTCATTGTCCACAGCCTCTTTGTCCCGCATGGCCGCAAAATATTTGTTGTCAGACTTGGCTTTCTGTGACGACAATCAGTCCCTCCAGACGAGTTCATATATCCAAAATACGCACATCAAGACAGCTCTTTGATAACCTTTCTTCCATGCTCGCGAGATCAAAAACCTTGCTCTTCAATTCCTGATTTAGAGATTCCCAAAGCCCAGTGAGTTTCTCTAATTCACTGTATACAGCAGTTTCGCTCTGTATACAACACCAATCAGTTATCACATGGTCAGTATCAAGGATACCACTCACCTCTCTGGATTGCATTTCTGATAACCTCAGGCGCTCCAGCTCTTCCTCTTTGGTCCGCAACTGTAGCGCAAGCTGTTTCGCGTCCGGAGCAAGGGACGAATAACTGCCGAATGTTCGTTCATAGAAGGCGAGCTGATTTCTTGCTTCTGCAAGTTGCTCCAGAGCGTGGGCTTCGCCTTTCAGCTGTTTACCTTGGTCCTGTTGATTCGCAAGGGTTTGCTCCAATGCAGCAATCCGGTGTTCATATTGCCTAGGCGAAATTAGAAAACTGAATGGTGAGTATATGCGCGTCGAGGCTCACTCTTTCTGCGTCTTCAGCGACTCGAAGTATTTATATTGATCGTGGTCACCCCCAAGGAAGAAGAGCATTAGATCTTTAGCGCTTGCGTTAGCAGCTAATTGCGCTTTGCAACGACTGAGCTCAGACTGCAGAACTTGAATGCGTTCCTAAGTCAGGGGTCAATATTTTAACTTTCCGTCGTCCGAGCCAATCATCGCTTACCGAATTGTTTTCGGCTAGAAATTTGTATTCTTGGAGCGACGCGCATTTGACAGCATCCTTCTGCTTCCGTTCAACTAATTCCGAAGCCTGTTGTTCCCTTTGCTCGCGCAGTCGAGCATTCTCCTGATCACGTTTAAGCAAGTTGTTGCGTAAATCTGCAATGACCTGATTTGAAGTGTTCTGCAATCCTAATTCAGTCTCGCGTAACCAACGACGAAACGCTGTACATACCATTGAATGCTCTTCCCAGTCTGCTGTTTGAGTTTGGTACATCAGTACGTCTTCAGTAAGCTTCGCTATTTGCGCATCTCTTTCAGCAACAATTTGTTCTGTGAGGACGGCGTGATTGTATAGGGCTTTGTAAAGAGGATTTTCTGTTATCTGCTCCGTGGGTGGTGCTTTAACCTGCTTGATGTTAATACTGACTTCGTTGCTTTATCAAGTGGACACCTACATCAAGCTCTAGCATTGTCTTTTGATCCCTCAATAGTGCAGCTTCCGTTTCTAATTCGGCTATTTTCGCATCCCTCCGCCTCACTTTGTCGATCAATGAATCAATTTCTGTTGAATCGTGACAGCCATTGGTGTGGTTAGGCGTTGAAGACGATGCCTGATTAATTATTAGGAAAGGGAGATTATAAGTCAACGGAGATTGTCTCCCACCAATTAAGCCAATAACCGAACCACTCACTGCAGGAGAGGACGGCGTTCTTTGCACTTCCTCTTTCGCCTCTTGACCCAAATCTCCGTCCCTTTTTGAAAGCGAACGCGTTTCGACCATTCGAACTGTTTGACTTTTCGATCTTTCCAACTGGTTCTCTGCAGACATCAACGCCTTGTGATACTGGTCCTTCTGATTTTCGCAATCTTCAAGTTTGGTGCGTAACAGATTGAGCTCCGACCTAAGCAATTGACACTATCATGACCGGTCTCAAATTAGTGCACTTTCAATCATTATATGATCAACTCACTTCATTCTGGGACGTTTGAAACTCAGGGAACGCATCATTGGCGAATATACGGGGACTATGCTGGGTGCCTAATTGGACGAACTTGGTAACCAGTGCTTGTGTCGCATTAACAGTTTCCCCGAGAGCTGCTGCAAGTTCAGGTGATGAATCTTCCTGTATATGATTGGTAAGGTTGAATATGTCTGTACGTATAAATGTGTTAGGTCAACGTTCCGAATATAAAATAAACACCTCTATACCTTTCGGTTGCATGTTGACGTCGGGAAGATCTTCTGGTTTTACAAGCAAACGGATCGTTTCAACGAGCTGTAAAAACGAAAATTTCAACACGCTTTTAAACAGAGATTTATATACACCTAACAAACCTGTGACCAACAAGCAGACATGGCTGCCAAACCTGCTTCACAGGTCGTCTTGCGTTGTTCTAGTTCTTGGATGCGAGCGAGACTGCGTTCATTCTCTCGCGAGTAATGCTTCATTCGCCGATATATAGCTTCCTTCCTAAACAACTACAGTTGCCAATGAGCTTGTGCAGCTCATATATGAAGATATTAGAGTACTAACTTCCAGATTATTTGCAAAATTCTCCTCTTCGTCGTCCGCGGCCCCATTGGCACGAGGACTACCGTTTGCTCCTGTTAATATTCGCTTTTTCGAAGTTGAGCTTCCATCATCATCTGGTAGTGGCCGTTTTCGCGACTCCATATGAGTTGGAAAAGGGAGAAGATGGTGGATTTATGGAAGGAACAATTCAATAAACAATCCCCTTTCGCGGTGGGATCTGAGCAAATATGTTTCCAAACTCCGGCTGGCGGATTCCCAATTTTGTGTCTCAAGGATGTCACGTCACGCATTGAAGCTTTCTTTCTCAACAATCATCACGTCCATTGCCTCTAAAATAATACACATATATCTATGGAAAAAGAAATCCGAAAGCAAAAATCGACAGAAGAAGAGACAATTACGAAAAAAAATGGAAAGGCGACGCAGAACTGGAATGGTGCTCTCACCACAAGCATCACTCGAGCTTGAGGATGTAAATGGACTCTAGGTCCAGGATTTCACAATCTAGTTTGCTACCATCGCCAATCTGGGTCTCTACGCAGGCAAGATCCAAGGGTTTATCGAGTACAGTCATGGGTTGATCTGTGAAGAAAAGGTCAGCAAGAGAAAGAGCTTTCAGGACGTAAAACTCACGCCAAATACCGGCATCGTATGAAATTCCTTGCGCTGCTGTTGCGATGAACGCTTTCACAGTTTGCATATCTGGCTTATCATCAGCACCATTGTGCGCGACAACCACGAGGTATCGACTGGCAGGATCTTCAATGCCCTCTCCTCCACCAGCACCCATAGGAATGAAAGCCTGGCTTGTACATGAGTGCCGTTCCAGAGTCCTCAGGACTGTAACGCCATCCACAACGTCCTCCAACGGCTGGCATCGATAAACGGATATACCAGTGGTAGCGCCAGAAGTTTGAGGGTATGAGGACGATAGCAAAGAGAGTTTATGGAATTTGCTGGCCGTACCACCATTAGCTGGTGTAACCTTCAATGAAGACGAAGCAGAGGAAGAGGGATTATAAGCCTGGATAACCCTTCCGAATGGCTGGAAGGCCTCTGCTGTCAGAGGTTCCGCAGTAATGCTGGTAATGTTGGATGATCGAGTCGACGCGCGCGACATGGAACGAGCAGATACCCTTGTCTTGTTGGTAGTGAGAAGGTCCGTTGTCACACGGTCTTCCTCAACATGCTCAGCCTTGCGTCCAATTACACGCACCCTCTTCATGCCACCGTCTGGGTGGATGGTGACCTTGATGTGAGTGAAAATCTTGTCCTCCGTGTTCTCAAGCTCAAAATAGTGTTGCTTATGAGCACTCAGTTTCGTGCGAGGGAGGATTACTGTCCATTGGGAATTATCTGGAATGGAGGAGGGAAACGACCAGTTGATGTCGCCAACATCCCGGATTGCGTGAATCTCACAGCTCTCTGGGAAGTTACCCAGGAAGTGATTTGTATCGATTTCCACTTGCTCAAGACGACCAGGTGCTCCTCTGAACGAGAAAACAAGTCAGTCAACCGTCATTATGTTTGCATGACTCTGAACGCACAGCTGAATGATAACCCAGTCGTTATGGCCCTTGGTTCGGCTCCTCTTTGTTTCCCAACCATCCCCCATGTTCTTCCCTCGGCCTGGCAGAATGAGATTCGAGCCGACACCAAAGTGCTGATCCGAGACTGCGAGCACGCGACCCCCAGCAAATACGTGCGCGAGGTCGAATGCAACGTCAGAGCTTGGATGAACCGGAGACACTTCTCCGTATGCTCTAAAGCGCGCCTGGAGTAAAGTTGCAATTATTCTGGGTTATGATCGGAGAAACTGGGAAAATACTTACAATTCCTCCATCAGGATACATATGTATCTTGACATAGTTGTAACTTGTTGTCGCAGGAATCTTGAAGAGGTGTCGGGAGCTAGGGCCGAGGTTCGATCTTGGTAATACTTCCGTCCACTATAGATAACATGGAGCGGTTCAGTTTCCAGTCAAAATACATTCATCAAGAACCTGACATGGTACTCACTCTGGGGTCATCATGCGCGGGGTCTTTCAACTCTGGGTCATGCAGTGCGTAAATTGAGACTTCAGGAGCCTCATTGCCTATAATTCGGCACAGGTGTGGGTCTAAGAATAGGTGGCATACATCAAAACCCAAAGATAGCTCACCGTTGAAATTGGCAGTATCAACGTCGAAACCACACAGGTTTCCTGTTGTGCCCAATTGAATCACACACCAATCATATGTGGGGTTGTGTCTGCGTGTTTCCCAACCACTAAATAAAGCACCATTTGGGCCAAACTGGCCTTTCATACTGGGAGCGGGCTGATTCGTGGTAGAAAAAGTCAATGTGTGAACGGAAAGATAAGGACGACGATAAGCATACCTCCACCAGCAACAAATGGAATGCCTCAGCAAAGAACTCATCAGATACGTTGACAATGCGACCACCGAGCGCAACGCTAGAGAGCTCTGAGTAATGGTTTCCGGAAAGGAAGTAAAAAGGGAAGAGAGCGAAGGTGAGGCAGGGCATAATGTTCTAACCAATTACTACAAGCACGTACCAGTATAACTAGAGAAATGTTGATTAAAGTCTTCCAAAGCAATTCGTTCAACAGCCATCGTGTATTAGAGCAGGTATAAACGGGAGAATCAGCGGGGAATATGAAGGAGACACAAGTCGTCCGACCTGCTCTTATAGAAATGCCGTCGAGGTTATAGATAAGTAGAGACCACCTGCTTCCATTATCACACTACCCTACTTTATCAGACCTCCACGTGAGATTTCTTTACGGCCCCTTGTTTTCAATTTACGTTCTTAACATTGATAGCGGGGTTATCGGCAGAGCTTATGAAACGACGAGTGTTGTTAGATTAGATAGCCATGCATTTCCAATATTTGTTTCCATCGCTCGATATCTGTGTCATTATGACAGCTTCCTCGTAATCTAAGCGCCTGAACAGATTGCATGGGCGTCAGTCAAATGATTAGAGACGTCGCCCAGTCATACTTATCAGCGAGCATTTGAGCGGCGACATAAATAGCAGCCACGCATTCAGAGATCGCGTAAGATGAAAAGCCGCAGTGTACTGACACCCACTAGCGAGTTTCTTGGCCATGTGAATACATTTCTCTATATAAAAAATAACTATGAATAGAGAGCGAATTCTACGAGAGCCTTTGCACGATGACGTCCATCATATCCAAGCCGATGCGTCGAGGTCATTGTAATATACAAGTCGGTCCCCTACCACACCCTGGCTTCCAATTCAAGCCCTTCTTCCCGGAACTTCAATAAGCGTTTGCTATCCTCTGTATGGCTAGAACGTAATTCAAGTTCCACCCGACAAAGTTTTTCGACCCCATTATATTTCCAATATCTCCAACGAGATTCGACCATGCTAGCCAAGGCTCCATCAGCGGCAGAAAGGCAACCACCCCGAAATGCAATTGACTTTAGGCAAGGAAGGATATTTCGAGGTCCGATGACTGCCATCTCCGTCCCTTGATTCGAGCCTTCCTCCGATCGACTCGCCACGGCCGTTGGTCCAAAATACCTGTGGTTGGACGGAGTGCATGTCAGCAGATCAAGGGCAACGTCTGTCAAGAAAGGATCCCATGTCCAGTGCTGCCTTTCGTCAACAACGAGTTCAACCAGCTTCTGCATGTATACATTTTGCAAACATGCGTTGAAATCGTGGCTCTCCATCCCTGAATTATGAATTTCAAAGTGCCTTAACCAACATCCGGAACGATGCAAGAAGTGTTGGAAAATGACTTGCGGCCAATGATAGCGATCAAGGGATCCCCTAATGTAAACGACAAGGGTTTCTAACAACGGCAATTGGGCATGATCCAGGAAGGCTTCGAGTTCTGAATGTCCGATATTAATAGTCAATGATTGCAGGTTCGAACGGCATGGTTGGAAGGAGAGGGGCCCAAGAGGTGTGTCAATTTTGAACATGACGTTGACCAGTTTAGGACACTTGTCGAGTAGCAACAATGACGTTCCAATCGATGGAACATATTCCAATGAGAGAGATTCTAGTTGCCACCAGGGAACAGAATATGAAGTATCACCAAGCACAGTGAGACCAGGAATCCGAGATACGTGTAAATCGACAAGACTGGGAACAAACTCCAGTATGTCACACAGGACATTACTTTCGTCGTAGGCTGGAGAACACGTCGAAATGCAAAACGTTCGCAACATTGGGGCTGACCTTTCATCTGAAGTGAACAACCGGCAGTATTTCGGCCCTTTTAGATCGAACTGGACATGATACCAGCGGTTTGTGAACTGCTTGAAGACATCGAGTACCTCCCCTGTCGCGACACAGCTCTCTTCTGAATCGTTCTGTTGATAAAGCGAAAGATAAAGCGGCAGGCCACCTGAACGAGAAAGCCATAAGGAAATTAGCGCCACAGGAGGCCTTGCAATTCCGTTCGAAATAAGTACGTCAAGACGCCTCCAAAGAAATGGACAGGAGACAGCAATCTCCCTCCAAAGGCGAGAGACATGACAGAGCAAAAGAGGGGCAGTCTCCGGTGTCTGTTGTTGGCCGAAGGCTGAAGATAAAGTACGGGGTTTGGCTTGGAGTTGGGGTTGTGGAGGGAGGCACCGGCAAAATATTTCCTGCAGAATTTCAACCGGCAGCGAGATGGTTAAAGGTGAGAGCGCGGGCCGCTCCTTGGACTCGCTGAGCATCGTTGGCAATCGCGCAAAACGAACCGTTGGCTTGACGGGGTAAAGGCTAGTGATCCGTCCAGAGTCTTGACTTTGGGGAATTATCAAGAAGGCTGACGAAGCATCAAATCAAAGACG
>NHTK01001357.1:47749-65706 GCA_002938355.1 Panaeolus cyanescens | reverse complement strand
AAAAAAAAAAAAAAAAAGACTGAAACGCTGAAACTTGAGACACTCAACACAATTCATGGCATTGGATAGGAGAACTATGCCTTTCGGACATCTTCCACCGGTTACTAATGGCTAACACGCAGGGGATCCTGAATAATTGATATGTATTTTCTACGCTGAGAGAAGTAGACAACGAATACGAGAAACCCTATGACACACCTGCAACACTAACCTTATCATAATTGTCGATGCCCAGCTTTTAAAAAAACCAAGAAACGATTTTCCACCCCAGACTATGGAGTTGAAAAGCCGAGTTTGCCGAGTATCGGGGGTACGAGATGACAAATGGGATCCAAGTTGGAATCCGACGAGGTTCGACTGTGCCTTGGTGCTGTAACGACAAGAGGCAAACGACCTGAGAATCACAGGGCGTGCTTGTCGCATCTAATCTTGAACATCAGCACCTGGACACGTAGAAAAAACATGGATGGGGGAGGGATTGTCGTATCACGTGTGAGCTAGGACAGTTCTTTGCTTGCCCCATAGGTCTTTCCATATGTCCGTGCGGCGGAAGCGGCGCGTGTCGCGCATGATTTGTTCGACGGTAACGGCCTGATCATGACCGACTTCGAGGACGACCAAACCACCAGTTGGTTTAAGTATGTTGGACTGAGAGACCAGTCGTGCGATTGCGTGATAAAATTGGTAACCATCTTGACCTCCGCAAAGGGCCCTCGGATCTTCGAAGTGTTTTACGGATCGAGGTAACTGGTTATACTCGTGAGTAGGAATATAAGGTGGATTTGAAGTTATGACGTCGAAAGGAGATTTTGCACGTGAAGCAGGGTCAGGAAAATCTTTAGATAGAAAGTTGGCCAATGATGTTGTAAAGATGTTTCGAGGATCTGAGGATGAAGCGATGGCGGTACTTAGAGCATTGTCGCGTGCCAAGCGTATTGCGTGGGGAGAAATATCGACTGCGTGAGCATTGAGACTGGCAACTGGCCATAGATGACACAGAAGAAGAGGTATACAACCCGAGCCAGTCCCAAGGTCCAATAAGGATATTGGGTTTTGAGCGGTAGGCGATAAGAATTCAGAGAGCTTTATAACCCAATGCTCAGTCTCTGGACGTGGAATCAAAACAGGAGGACGAGTGAGGAGATTAAGCGGTCCAAATGGTTGAGTACCTGTAAATTGTTAGAAAAAAAAAGATAAAAAAGCTGTGAGAGAAAAGAAAATTACCCAGAATATATTGTAAAGGTTCACCATTAATTCTACGAGTTACCATTTGATTTAAATTTAATTTCGTAGTATTTTTCTGATTTATTGCTTGATTCATCCATTTCAATTCTTGTATTGCCTGCTGAGGACCTAATGACTGTTGAAGAGAAAGAAGGAGTTGTCGGGATAACATGGAAAGTCAAAGTCAAGTTGTATAATTATTGTTTGGTTAGTTTAGTTTAGTTTAGTTTGGTTTGATTTGATTCGATTTGATTTTTACGGGGCATAATTCGGCCGGAAATAAAAATCACCTGGACACAAGCAATAACAGTGGCTCACCTATTAGCCACCTATTATCCCTTTTCTCATTCTCAGTGAATCCATTTCTCGGTCCGCTCTTCTTCTTCTACTTCCAACTATTACTTGCCATCTTCAATAATGGCAACAGTTTATGCAGTAGCTCCAAGACCAGCATCTATGGCTGTAAGTTGTACAACTTTTCCATTCAAACTTGCCTCTTTTTTTTTCCTCGTTTCTTGATCAGTATTTCTTAATCTCGAATACTCTAGGCTGGTCCTAGCACCCAAACTGCATTAAAGAAAAAACCCTCTTTACCCGCCATTACTCCCAACAACTCTGCTTCAAAAAGAAAGCGCAACGATTCCCCAGAAGACAACTCTGCGGATTCTGCAAGCTCTCAGCAACCGCAGCGTAAACCTCGCGAAGGACCAAAGAAAAAGAAGGCAAATCGAGCGTGTTATCATTGTCAAAAAGCACACCTCACATGCGACGATTGCAAGTTATACCAATGTTTAATTACATCATTCTAACCGCTCACGTTTTAATCCTCATGTTTAGCCCGTCCTTGTCAACGCTGTGTAAAACGTGGTTTCGCCAATAATTGTACAGAGGGACATCGCAAAAAGGCCAAATACTTGTTGGACGACGATGAGCTCGGTACGCCGTCATAGATTCCCTTTTTCTTTGCAATGATGTTCAAGTCATGTGATCAGAGCAATTGAAGCGGGGACAGTCAATCTCTGAGAACCAGCCTGCTTTAACAGTACCAGCAGACCCACCGTCAATTCCAATAGGTAATAGGTCCCTTAATATCATTCCCGTCCCTAGTTTAACAATGCTTTTTAGTCGAACCTTTTCCTCAGACAGAGTCAATCCTCGGAGCACCCTTTGACCCAAATCTTTTTACTTCTGAAGCTGCTAATCTCGAGTATTCCATACTATCAGCAATACTGGGTAACCCCAGCCCCCCAGAGTCTTCTACAACGCCCCCACCACAGACAGCAGTCCAATCCCAATATTCTTCGTGGCCTGCCGAGCCCATTGATTATACCACCTCGCCTCGATTAACAGCGACTACTTCGAGTTACCCCTCATCATATGGCGATAGCCAAATGTTGCAACAACCTTCTGATGCAAACCTCTCAACCTCTCCTGGAAATGCTCATTACTTGACATATCCATACCCACAGTCTCAGAGAACCGAAGACCTTCCAGAGAGCACATACACCGCCACATACCCCTCACAGAGTACTTCAGCGATACATCCATTGCAACCTCGTTACCCATTGGAATCTCGGTCTCGTTCTCCTCCCGTCAGCGTTTTTCTTCAATCATCAGCATCGTCGTCATCACGTGCCCTTCTTTCCCCTCCCCCTTCGACAGATTCCCCAAGTTCGATTGCTTCTGTTCCAACTGGTATCACCGAGATGCCGCGACCTCAGTCTCGAGGTTCCAAGCTCCAGAGCATTAACGATCGCGTTACGGCGCCTTATGATTATACAGAGGGGTATCACTTCCTAATGAAGCACTTACCCACTCGGTGCGTTGATTCATTGAGATGTCGATTTGGCAAAATGAGTGCCTTTGGGACTCAGTTTCTAATCTCTCCTTGTTTTTGCTTCTTTGATAAATTTTCATCATCTCGCCTGCCTACTTTTTCATGATTTCGATTGCCATTTTCCTCTCCAAAAGTTTTGAGAAAAATGACATTCTCCGCATCGTTCGAGCGTTGGCGATTTTTCGCCCTTCGCTTATCGCCCTGCAGATGCCATTATCTCTGGACGACGAAATATTCGTTGAAAAGTGTTTCCAGAGAACACTCCTGGTATGTCCCATATCAACTCATTTTCACGTCATTCGTTTTTCTGACGCCACATCGATAACAGGAGCTGGACAAACTTATATCCTATAGTGGGACGCCAACAGTTGTTTGGCGTCGAACGGGGGAAATTTGTCTCGTCGCCCCAGAGTTCTGTATGCTGACCGAATGGCCTCTTGAGGACCTCGTGGGCAACGGGCGCAAAAAGTATATTTATGAAGTACGTCCAAAGTGCCTCATGACCTATCCTAGTTTGTGATTGTTTCTAATTTTGCACTTGTTCTTTTTTTACATACAGCTATTCGAAAATCAGTCAGTGGTCGAATATTGGGAGAACTTTGCTTCTCATGCATTCGAGAATACCACGCAATCAGTATACTCACATTGCGTGCTATTAAAACCGTCCGGTGCCCCCGTGCCAGCTACTTTTTGCTTTTCGATACGTAGAGATCTTTTCGATCTTCCGAGCATTGTGATAGGTTCGTTGTCCGCAGTATGTCCCAGTGACCAAAAACTGACTCGGTATCTATCAGGACAATGGCTACCACTTCTATAGACGGAATATGAATATGGAATACGGAACTTCTACTAATGGTTTTTTCTCTCTCTCTCTCTAATTCATGTCTCGTATCTTTATTTCTCCAGCACTCACATCGCAATTTTTCTGTCTCCATTGTTCACAGTTTTCATTCATGGTCTTCGTTCAAAAATTCCCCTGTTGGTTGTTTCGACTCTTATTTATGCCAACTTTCCAGCCTGTTTGTTACCTTACATGCCCGTCATCATCTCTTTCCCGCTCTCGATTTTGCTCTCATGTCCACTGTCTACTAAAAACGTACCAATGTACCACATATACTCATATCTTTGATATACAACACATCATCACCTTTGTTCATGTTCTGAACAATTGTTTATGTCTACAACTATTCTTGTTTATAGGACATTCAATTAAGAACTAGATTTAAATCAACAAATCCATAAAAGGCCTGACATAAGAAAGATGAACATCCGACTATGATTAAAACGAAATGTAAAGGAAGGGTATGAGGAGTAAATCCTCGGCTACGTCACTGTATAACCGACAGTCCATGGTAAATTATACAGTCTCCTGAATTGTGGCATAGTCGCTCTCTACACCAGGCTCTAGCAAGCAAGCATGGCCGATAATAAGAACGCTTGAAGCTCCAATGAGCCAGAAGAATGTTCCAAAGGGGCTAGCCCACCAGAACATGAGGAAACCAATGACGAAGAGGGCGGTATAAAGGTGCTTCTGGGTGATAGTGTGCTCGCCAACTTGGGTTGCTTCCGGAGCTGGAAACGGGTAAGGCTTCTGAGAATGCTAGAGATGAGGTCACATACCAAACTTGTTGATGAGAGCAAATCCTCCAACGACGAATCCAAGCGATACAAGAAGCATATAATTTGAGATGCTATTAATTTTGCATTAAAATAGCTGGAGAATAACAGTGGTGGCAGTAATCTTACAGAGCATAAATGGCAAGAATGAGGACAATCAAGCCATAATTCCCTAAAACCCGCAAGAACAGTTAACAAAGGCCGCCCATACAAGCAATATTAGCAAGTCGAGTCCTGACCTGAAAAGTAGCGGGTGTTGTAGGATATCCGCTAAAAGTAGGACACACAAGTCAGCAGGTGCGTTTACTGGTAGCATTGGATGCAGGTCAACTCACCGAAGTAGCTTGGTTGAAATCGGCTGGTCTTGATATGCGTTGCACATCAAAGAATTCGGTGGGTGGTCGCAGGCCAGAAAGTCTCGTTTCCTATATATTCAGGGTCGAGAATATGTTAACATCGCCCACTTCCAAGAACGAAAAGGTCCTCCGCCCAAAATTACAGCGGATTCCGATATTTTGTACCTTGATTGACTTGACGACATCTGTAACTTTGAGAAGCATGTCCATTGTGAGGATGGTGTTTTAGGGTAAATTTCAAGCAGAAATTGGGTAGAAAAGGGTGTTGCAAGTGTTTAAGAAGGAGCGGGATGTGCTGCGCGTTGAACGTGGTGGTATTGAATGGTGTCGTGTCGCCGGCAGGGACTGGAGCCCGCAGTTACACGCTGCGGCTGTGCAGTCAAATTGTTTGTCGTTAGTTGGTTCTGTTGTTCAACAATGGCAATACAATACACATTGTCCCTCTGAGCACAATACGCCTTGAACTGTTTGTCCACTCTTCTAGCTTCCAACATGATTCGTCGTAACCCCACACTCATTCCTATGACCGATTTGGATGTACAGGATATTCGTGAAGTGGTAGCCAAACAAAAAGCTGAGCAGGTCAATATGCAGCAGCAGATCAGACGCTTCATTGAAAATCCCCCTACGACGAGGGAAGAAGTTGAGCTGTTTGAACAATTAAAGATCATGTATGCTCAGAAAGAGAAGGAAAGGCAAAGGAAGTATGGTTTTGCTAATGGTGTTTCATTCTCGCATCCAATCTCCAAACCAATTGTTATCTAATTCATAAATCTTTCAACCAGACTCGCCTTCCAAGACTTGAAACTCCAATCGATCAATCTATATCATTTCTATATAATACAATGTGTATTCTCATCAAGTAGACGACAGAAAACAATGCGACATCTCTCACGTCCAATACATAGAACAAGAGAAATCATCCAGACCAACTGTACAAAACGCCCGAGTGCCCGAAAATGTGCCTAAAGACTCAGAGGCGGTGAAGACCTTCTTGACAGACGCGTCTTCAACTTCTAATGGAAGCGATTGCGAAAACCTACAAAATCCGCCAAGACAAAGAACATGAGAAAGTGAAAAGGATGAAGCATGCTGTGAGACTCTGGAGTGGGCAAGTGATAGCATTTTACTCACCCTCAAGGTCCTTGAGATCGCAAAGTGTTGCCAGGTCAGCTCTTTGCATATGCAAACATGTCGTTTTTAAACTATCCCACAACGCTGTGGAGATTACTCCGCGCTTTTCATTCGGACCAGGCTCGTCTCTAACCCCATCGTTCTCCTGGAGCATAAGAGCATCAAGAATATGCTGTGCCGCCTCTTCATATCTCTGATGAACAGAATGATAAAGACCCGTCAGTGAATATTTTCTCGCGAGGGATCCACACGCTTGTGCGAGAGGATCGATGTCTAATGCTTACCCGAAGATTGATACACGAAATGCCTAGATTGAATCTACCGGCGGATGAGGGAGATCATATTATCTTTTCAAATCCTCTGACTGGACAATAATCACTTACCTTGCGCGGATATACCCAGGGTTGAGCTCCAGTGCGCGATAATAGTAGTCAAGTGCTTCTTCAGCACGCCCACTGTTGGCCATCGTAGCGCCGACGCGATTGTACAAAAGCCAGTCCTGTGAAAGTTGAAAGGTTCAGTGAGAAACAATATCCACCAACTCCGCAGACCGAACCAAACCAATATTTAATCGCTAATGAAGAGCAAACTCACATCTGGACGAACAGCGAGGGCGGTTCGGAAACAATCCTGAGCCTTGTCGTATTCCTAAAGAAACGGAGTTGCCACGTTAACGTCAATCCTTTTCATGGACGCTTAAACAATAAGTGTACGCATGGTGCCGTCCAGCACTCGACCATGTGGAGAATAAAAGATAACATACCTCGTTTGTGTTTAAGAGGACCGCAAGAGCAATCTGGATATCGGCATCCACCTCTCCTGATACGTCACTCCGTGCCATCGTAATTAAGCATTGGATGAGCTGCGAGTACCGTTCACCGAGGGACCCAGTCGCATTTTCTGGGTTCAAGGTGCGGAATGCGTGCACGGCCTCTGCATACTTGGTGTTGCGGTCGACCCACTCGTTGATAGCGTCGTAGGCCCCTTGGCGGTTGTTGTCATTGGTGTACGAAATAGCAAGTGCAAGCCAAGAGGGTAGATGCGTCGGATCCAACTCCACAGCGCGCTGCAATGCCTGAAGTGCCTTGTGCTCCCTTTCATTTTCCTGTTGCTTAACGCCTAATTCATACCAAGCGGTTGCATCCCCCATGTTCCGCTGAACTGCCGCTTCCAGCTCGAGAACACTCTAAGAAAAACGAACCAGCAAAAAGAAACGAGCGTCAGTACAACAACTCAACGCTAAAAAAAGAAAGGATGCCAAGTGTATAGAGCCAGCCTTCGAAATTAAGGGTTGGTTCACCGGAAGCGGCGATAGCAACTCTAGTGTGCCTTGGTCGCAAGTGGAAGAATCGGACTAACCTCTAACACCGACATCCTGACTCCGCTGTGCATAAGGTGATGTCTAGAGGTTGAGGAATCGCCGAGTAGATAAGGGTTGTTGTCCTGGAACTGGTAATGCGCTATAGGCTTAATGCCTGCAGTGGTGGCCTCGAAGTTGTCCCAGTCTTCTTGCAACTTGTCCCATGACAAGCTTTCAGGAGTTGCTGCAGCGGATTGCTTAGCAGCCAACGCCGCAAGCTGGGATGTACGTGTCTTATCCCAATAGTCCATGAAATCACGGTTTTCTTGTCTAAAATACGCGTCGTTTTCGTCTTCTACCGCCACTCCCGAGCTCTGTTCCGTAGATTGGTTCAGTTGTTGGTACGTCTGGTTGTGGCCATGAAGCGATGGTGCAGTCATTGAAACTGGGATGGCACCTCCGGAGGCGGAGGCATGAATGGGAATAGAACTTCCAAGTGCTCTTCCCTTTCCTTTGAGGTCTGCATTAGCCGATTCAGACGTCCGTCCGTGGCTTTCGACCATCTGATTTCCCTCGACGATAATTTCTCCGTCCCGAAGTTGTTTCATAAGGCCCATAAACTGACTCTTTTGAAACTTGGGGTTCTGCTCGAACCTTACGTTTTCGAGAAGCAAACCAGCGGTTTTGGCCAGTTCGTCGCCTTCGTTCACAGTGTTGTTGGCGATAGTTTCATTTTCAGTGATGATGGTACTCTGGGATTCTACAAGTTGCGATGAAGAATCCGACGTTAATTGCATTTCTTGTGCGGAAAAGGCTTTATCCCATGAGATTCCTGTACCAAGTCAATCACAAATCGTAGGTGTTCGCAAGATAGACCACTCACTCTTCGTTACAACTGGTTGCTGCTGTAAATGTGGCTGCTGAAGCATCTGTGTCATGAATCCAGGCCCACGCATGGCGTTCATCCCGAAAGCAGGGTTAACGTTCCATGCCATCGATGCTGAATCAAAGTTTGAGAGCTGATACAATTCGTAAAGAAAAGTAAAACATACTTGGTCCAACAATCCCACCAACTACTGTAATCTGCTTTGCCTGTTCTTGTTGCATCCCCTCCATTGGAGACACCATCTGAGGTGCAGGCGAACCAGAAGCCATGATCCCTCCTGCCGGCGTTTGTTGAACTACAAAATCAGATGCCCAGGATGCGAGAGGTTTCTGAGCTTGTGGCTGATGCTGAGTTTGCATTGGAGGTAAAGCTGCTCTCATGGCAGATAAATCGTATGCAAGTGGGTCTCCGTGAAATTGGGGCACTTGGACAGGAGCTTGACCTCCAGCGAAGAACCGTGCGGCATCTGCATCTTGGGCATTGGAAGGACCTTGCGTGCGGAATACCTATATTGCAAAAACCAAGTACACCAAAGTGTGAGACGTTGGTGGTATAGAACGAAAGAGACAAGACGCACATCTCGTGAGGATCCTGCTCGTCCCGCTCCGAAATGATCCTTCATTCAAAAGAATTTAAACCGGAGTTTGTACTTTCAATATTGCTACATACCTGCTGAATGCCTCTGTCTTGGTCGAATCTCTTTGTAAGTCCCTGAAGACCATTAGATGGCCCACATTCTGAGCCTCCAACGAGCATAGGAAGTGCCATCTTGTGTATCGGCTAGCACAATCAAATCCGGATGGGTAGCCTCGTTTATTGCTGAGTTGTTTTTAAAAATATAGTGGCTGAAGATGCAATAGGGAATGTGTGTTATCTTGGGAAATTTCGTGTCTCTGGAGATGACCAGCTGACTGCACGCCGACTGCTAAAGACGTCTCACTGGTGTTGGAACAGAGTAAAATCCACCTAGATATCGACTGATGAGTTAGATTGGTGGTGTTGTAGTTGTGCTGATGACTGTATCGTTGAGAGTTCACCCTGTAATAATGGCCGAAGCAGTCAAAGAAAAAAAGCTTTCGAAAGAGATGCAATGTCGCTGGTTGCGGGGATTAAAGCCAGCTACAAAATCAATACCCGGTTTATGCAGTCGATCACACGTGTTATTTGCCGGTCATGCACCGGGCCGCTATGCCGCTCAACTAGGACAGGTTTGCTTGACTTAAGAGGGGCGGTTGGGTTGTTGCTACTTTGTGATTCACGATCCATGTAGTCTCTGATAAAGAGGTTTAGCGAATATACAGGCGAAGATGTTTGAAATGAGGCTTTGTCCTTGACACTGCTTCGAGGTGCTGCCTATGTCAACTTTAGCGCTCAAACTTACCAATAGATATAGTTGCATGGCGATCCATAAAACGTACTCACTTTAAAGGGGAATGTAATTGATATTATTAGTTGAAGTCATTTGTATACACCTTGCGGCTTTTAATTGTACTGACGATCTACTAGGCACATTCGCCAATGGCAACAGATAAATTTTGGATACACTATCTTTGGATGTTTCGGAGGGAAGCCAGACATAATTAGTTTACATTTAATCCGTCATCTCAGATAGAAAGAACTGACCAACAGAGTACACTTTGTTGAAGAAGCGCCAAGCAGCAAGCGCCCGCTCGCGTAGGCGCCCTGATCCGAACCTCGGACTCGATCATCAGAGTTAACGCAGCGCTACACCTACAGACTGTAGTCGGAAAGTATCAGAGTATCACTGGAGTATAGTGTGAGTCCTGAGCAGTGGCCGAGATGGTTATAAATCGCGGTCACCTGCCGTTTTCACTCAATGGCCATTATAGGTCCAGACGCTGGGTCTTGGACGTCATTTCGGACTACTATATCATGGCAGCCATACGCCACAGTTCAGATGACATATCGATTCACCAATCCATAGCATGCACGCGACCACATTAATATCTGAACCGGGTCGCTTGGTTTCCTGATACACATCTCCTTGTCGCGTTTCATGATTCAAGTTCACAAAGTAAACCATCAATTGTGGCACACCGTACAAGGCTACAAGCCTACTACACGGAATACTTATGTTCCTATCTATGTACCATCCCGCGATCTTCCGTTTTCAAAAGACGAAAAAAACCGAGTCATAATATACGCATCTGACGTCGGAGTAGGGCGTTTTAGTCAGGAGGTACGTACGAGAATTACAATACCCGGTAGTCGGGGCTTTCCTAACCTTCCCTGCTGGAAAGAAGTGACACTACAAAGACTGAATCGTCCGACTCTTTCCGACTGACATCGGAAGTTGAGCAAATGCAAGACGTGTCCCTACTCGGGAACTTCAGAGAAGATGCCTAATTGAACTGTAAATTGCGCACGCATATAATCAGTAGACAGTGCTAGTCGACACTGCATGTGATGCAGTAAAGAAACGGGGAGTGCAGTACATGGAATCAATCCCATTTGGACTCGTTCGAACGACAACTAAGTGATAAAATGCTGTCATGGTACACCCACACATTCCGGGCACGGCCATGACTCGGAAATCCACCACAATATGTGTCATTTATTGCTCGTTTGGTGCGTCTAGCAATGGAACAAGAACGTTCTAAAAAGAAAACAAAATGGACACAGCAACCGTCACAGTTGATCAGGGTTGGAGCATCACAGCAATACAAAGGGAGCATTCAAGCAACGAACACAATAATCGCAAAAAGGACAAGTGATGGATATAAATACGGCATACCTCGAATCAAGTCATAGCCTATCGTCACGAAGAAAAAGAAAATCAAATTGAGGCAATATCGGAGCACAAATACAACAAAGGAGAAACGAGGGCGGATAATAGTAAGGACAGGAGCGATAGTAGGCAAGTCAGCGCAATAAATACGAAAACAGATGAAAAATAGTAACAGAATAAAAACACGATATGTCAGGGAGGCACGGGAGATATATGTCTAGGAGAATGTCGCGTCTGTACTCTGTTGAAGAAGAGTGGTATGGGGGCATTGGTGAGTATATTGCTCGATGGGATGGAGAGCGAAAAAAATGGACTTGTTTGATAGCTGGATATTGGCGTGTAGATACACATCGGGTTTGTGGGGAGCGACGGTTGAATGGATGGGTGGCGAGGGACAATTGAAACAACGAGAGTAAAGATTAAAAATATATCCATCAACGGGTTGATCAACAGCAAGTTAAGCAATCGTTAAAAATGAGCGGGATAGAAAGAGAGAGAAAAAAAAGAGGGTGAAATGGGGGGTAATTTATGGGGTTATTATAAAATACAGCCCTGCGCAGAAACGATGGACCCATTACATCCACATCCAACCACTTCCAACATGAAAATACATATATACCCTGCATGGAAGAATATAAGAAGGAAAAAAAAATCCAGCTGAAAGTCTCAATATCACTGGGCAACCTGTCCAATTTGCTGCACCTGAGCCTGGGCGTGAGCCTGAGCCTGAGCAGTAACAGCTGCAACGGCTGCTGCTGCCTGCTGTGGATTGAGAGTTTGCTGTACACCCGTCATCGGACCCGGTGGTGGAGGGGGTGCCTGAAGCTGGGCTCCGGGGGGCGGTGGTGGAGTCGGCAAAGAAGCCTGCTGCAAGTGGTGAGCTTGAGCCTGAGCAACGGCCATGGCTGCTGCCTGTTGTTGTTGTTGTTGCTCTTCCATGGCCGCAAACTTCGGATTCGAAGCCCTACATTCTGCACCGCCATCTGAACGCACTGGATTGTTTTCGGAAGGAATACGGTAGTTATTTAAGGTTAGCGAGAAAGTATGTCATCAGGATCATGTGGCGGTGAAAACAGATGGGAAAGAAGGCTTACAATGTCGCTGTTGTTATTTTGATTGATGGGGGGAAATGTGAATTGTTGGTCAAGGGTGAATGTGTATGGTTTTCCATCAGATATTCCAATTTGGCAGGCGCGCCGAAAGAGGGGAGTGAGAGAAACGAGTTCGGAAGGGGGGGCGAGTGAGTCAGGGAGAATAAAAAGGAAAACAAGGGTGAAAAACAGAGAGATAGAATGATGAAAGGAAGCGGGGAAGAAAGTCAAAGACGCTCGTCAGCACAGCCATTCGGTTGGGCGCCATCTACGCTGTAGCGAGAAAGTGGACGTACGTTGAGAGCATCCAATCTGCTAAAGGTCTTTTTACAACCCTGGCATATGTTGGATTGTGATTTAGCGGCATGAAGAGCCTGATGTCTCCTAAAAAATGGTTGATATCCGAATTAAAAAAAGGGCAAGGAATGAGAATGATATGATGATACAAACTTGCAGTCGTGTTGTCTAGCAAAGCCCTTTTTACAGCCTGGCCATTCACAAACATAAGGGCGCTCTTCGGTATGAGATCGCAAATGACCTGTTATGGATGGATTAGAATGAGTAAAAGGTTGATAGAAACGCGCTCACCTCTCAAGTTGAATCTTCTTGTAAAAGTGCTTCCGCAGCCTGGTACGGGACATACGAAATGGGCTTCATTGCGCCTCCTACTTGCACTGGCGATCTGGGTAGCTGAAGTAGTAACTTGCTGCTTCTCGACTTGAAGAATGGGTGGCAGACGTGGTACGCCCGAAGATGACGGGTAATGGTTTGCACCTGGACCTGCCGATGGAGTCTGTGGTTGCAAAGCTTCTGTTGGCGACTGAGGAATATTTTGAAGAGCTTGTATAGAAGAAGAAGGAGAAGATTTTGAGAAAGGGATATGTTGATGATGGTTGAAGTAAATATCACCAAGAGGCGAGTTTCTTGAAGGAGGTGAATGCATGATGTTGTTGTTGTTGTTGTTGTTGTTGGTCGTTGAAGATGTTGAGTGGTTATTATATTCTTGAGGAGGAGGACCTTCTGGATGATCTAATGGACCTTTAATTGGTATGCCTTGTGGTAAAGGTACGGCTGTTGTTTGAAATGAAATTTCTTCTGATCGTTGGTTATTGTTGTCAGTCATGGTCACTGTTAAAGGAAAACAACTAAACTGAAACACTTTATTATTACAAAACACAGCCACAAACATTATTACACTATTCTATTCAAAAATATGTGAATCTAATAACCGACGCCTTCGAATCAGCTCACTTTCACTGATCGACTGAACCGATGCATGTTTTCCAACAAATGTGATTCCCTCTTCTCCTTCAGTTTCACTCGTCAATGGGCTACTTTCAATTATTTCTTTACCGTACTTTTTGAATCCATCGTTAATCCATTCTCCTAGTTCTTCAATAACCTGTTTAAATTTTAAATTAGTTTTTAAAAAAATTATTTATCATTCCAACTCACCACTCTCGCTTCTCTCATAAGTGTTGGCATCTGTAAGAATCCATGACTCCAGTCAGGGAATAATACCATCTGCACCCAATCAACCTCCGTTTCTCTGCCCAGCTTCCGTCTCTCCCTTTCAAGTTCGTTCATCTTGGGCGCGCTCAATCCACCAGCAGTCGTCATTCGTAAACTTTCTCCAAATCTCGCACTCTTCCCAGATAGCAATAGATCTAGTTCCCTCTTTCGTGCACGTTTCGCCTCTCTGACTTTGCCTGCAAATAGTACCGTGTCATCCACAAACGGATCCCTCTCTCCACATTGCAGCAGCAATGGAGGGAACTGCGCTAATAATTCACTCGGCGCAAGTAACGGTGAGATGTGATAGTCCTTTGCAAAATCAGGATTGCGGTGAGGCCCAATATACAGGATCGCCATAGCACGCATCTATAATAATAACCGTCAGCCTTCATTCCACCAATACACAACCTACACCTCACCATGCTAGGGGCAACAATCCTATCTTGGAAGTAACCCGTTCGGCTCGTCATAGTCAATCTCGTTCCCAACTTTTCTTCACTGTCCTTCACCTCCTTTCTTGCTGCATCTCCATGTCCTACATTCTTGACCGCCTCGTTGTCTGCCTCCTTGACTGCCATGCTCAGTTGTACCTGCTCCCTCTCCAATGCTGATCGCGTTCTTTTCGCCATACTGAACCCTTCGTCATCCTCAGGATACTTGTACAGGATACGAGCCTTGATAGGTTTATCCGCCTCTTTGACAGCTCCAAAATCCGCCTCGTCGTCATCGCTCTCAGCGTCTGCAAGCGACCCTTCATCTGGTACGCTCAGCAAAAGCGAAGATGTGCTCTTGGAGCCCGCTCCAGGGGCAGACGAAATATATCTTTTGGGCTTGTCCATTTTTGGTGGCTCCTCATCTCCCCCACTCATCCATCCTCTCAAAGAATCTTTCCAGCTCGACCTGCGCTTTATGCGCTTACGAGAGGGTTTCTTGTCCCGTACCATGCTCAATGGACTCTGTAAATAAACATGTGTTTAGTCGAAACCAATACAGTACTAGCCAATCAAACTCACGACGTGGCGCAAGTGATCCTTGCCTTCGACCACCTCCCGCAGAGCAAGCAAATCACCCTCAGTCGCACTCGTCTGCTGTTCACTCTTCAAGATCCTTAGGTTCTCGTTTGACATCCAGGAGGTAAAGTTGAAGTCGAGAGCGGGATAGTTCAGTATGACGGCAGTGGGGAGCGGGAGGTACACCTGCTCTGGTTCGGCACGCAACTCGAGGATGCGGAGCGTGACATTTACAGCCAGGCATCCACCTCTGTTGACTATTGTAAGACAGAGATAAATTAAATGGGAAATCGACGTACGCTGAGTCGCCGGACAGAATGATACTAATTTTTCTTCCGGACATACCAATCAATTTTCCACCTATACGTTCTCGTGAGCAAATCATTATACGAATAAAAGACTGTACGAACGAGATTCGACCATGAGTCTGTAGCAATCAAAGGATTCATCCCTTGCAAAAGGATAAGGGTCTGCGATGGCATGACGTCAGTAAAGTCCAAAGAAGCGCTCGCATCAGCTGGAAAATCATTTGATGAAATAGGTGCCTCCTATCCCACCCCACATCCAATCACAAGAATTCGGATGCATATAAAACAAAAGACCATGATACATACATTCCGGTGCCTTCCCATAGTCAACTGACAAGACAGGTCTGCCTGTGGTCTTGGCCCACATTCTCAGCCGCTCTTCGTGATGCTCCGGTGTCATTGCAACGAAACCCCCACCCGGGAAATCCAGGACAAGTTCGGTAGCTTTGGCTAATTCCTGTTCAGAACCTGCAAAGAAGAGGTAGACAGTGATGGGCCGAGTGTACATGGACGAAGAAGGTCGAGCGAGCAGTATTCTCCGTCGTATCGTTATTCGGGGGAGATGGGTGACCATACGGATCTGCGTGTCGGATTCAGATGACTCTCAGGATCGCGTAATAAGGTACATATAGTGATGACGCTCACATATGGATTCGTGGTTTTCTCCCATGTTACGCGAAGCATTTCGACCGTAGGTACGGCACGGAACCTACGGAGCTGGAAGGATCCGAAAATTAACTCGTGCTATAATTGGAAGTGCCTGTCAAACCAACCTTTTCGTCTGCTTCCTGGGCATATAGTATATAGTAGGCAGAGAATACCAGGGATGCAATGTCGCGTAACCACTTGGGACGAATAGACATGGCAGTTGCAAACCCTGCGTCAAGACCTGTAGCTATCCAGGTTGCCCGATAATAAGAGGGAGAGTACTTTGTTCATGATAAGAGAACAATATGATCAACGACTAGCTCAACGACGTACAAGATGAGCCAGAGGTTCAGGAGCTAACGGATAAGAGTAAGAAACAAGATATCGGCATAATTGGGGAGAATCGCACCGTTCAAACCGAGTAACTTGTCAATATTACGGATAGCGTACATGGTTGTCAATGTACTGAGCACAATCTGCCATGGCGTGAATCGTTCTGAGTATATTGATATCCATCCTGAGTTGTGAATAAAAGACCATCGAAAATAGGACTCGTACGCAATGCGCGGTTGAAGCGGGGCAACCAGGCAATTCTTGGAGGACCAGAGTTCCCCCGAATGATTCTCCAAAGCCAGAAGATGATGACAAGAAAGACCTTGGCTCGGTCAGATGATATTATTCAAAATAGATAGAAAAACGACAAACTTGAGTTCTTTTCCATGAAGGACTAGGACGGCCTATTAAATGGTCTATCATGATGGTAGTAGAATAATAGAAATGTTAAATAATTGGTATGATGCAGAGAATCAGAGTAAAGTACTCGGTCGAATGGGAAGGTCCATGTGATTGACCAACACCTAACCCTAACAATCAAGTACATTGGACTAATTGGGACACTAATTAATAATTTATCGTCTACCAATGTCCTTGATCTCGATAAAAAGTTCAGAGGACTCTCTGGAAATTGTTAACCAGCTATTACTTCCACATTCAACCCAATTTATTCCAATAGAGTCCATTCAAGACGCTCATGATGCGATAAAGTCGATGAAGGTCGGTAATATTTCTAAAATTTTCTTCACACTTTCACAATAATCTTGCTGCTATTCACAGATCAGAGGCGCGCCAGCCATCGCGTCTCTCGCCGCCCTTTCAGTCGCACAATTACTTACAAGGGCTCTCGAGACAACCCCCTCGCCAGATTTTCTTGCTTCTCCATCTAAATTCTCCCAATATATCCAGGAAACTCTCGACTTTCTCTATACCGCACGGCCGACGGCTGTGAATCTAGGAGAGGCGACATCTCGTCTTTCTGCATGCATGAAAAATGCTTTCTTGAATACACAAGATCCAACAGTTGTGGCTCAGGAACTCATCAAGGCTGCAAAAGCCGTCGCTGATGAGGATGTAGGTCGCAACAAGGAAATGGCAAAACATGCCGGCGAATGGTTGATTGAACGTGTGCGAGCCCAACGAGGCGACCAAGTCGTCCGTAAGGGTCTTAATGTGTTAACAGTTTGCAATACTGGTTCACTTGCTACCTCGGTATGTTCATTTCTATCTTTTTTTAAAAAAACTTTTTTTCCGGGTGCATTATTTTTCAAATCTGCCCACTTCATCCGGGGCAGTTTGCGTGGCTTGACTCTTCATCTTCGAAGCAACTCCTTCCCGTCGTCCTTCCGTCTTACCCGCAGTTGCTTTTCGGGAACAGACCTATTGAAAACTATACTTTTCTCTTCACTTCGTTGCCTGGATCCTTGGATCATGGCTATGAAACGCGCTCGCTAGTGCACATTCGATCAGATTACGAGCACCCTCGACAGAGCGTTAATTTCCTGCCTCTACATAACTCTTAAATCTCCGCCTTCTGTTTCGCAGACGCTAGGCATTCGCATCTTTTTTCATACATCCTCGTGATGATGCCCATCCGTCCCGTTCTTTCTGCACAGACGAGTCAAAAATGCCCCAAGAGACGGAGTATCTTGTTTACCATATCCAGTCCTCTGACCCTGACTGACATCTAACAATCGCATCACATCCCACGCTTCTTTTCTCGAAATGAAACTTTCCTTTTGCTCTCTTATGTCTTCCCCATATGCGTCATTAATCGCCCCATATTTGACGTACTTACCATGCTGATCTGACATTGCAATATATGCGTATGACGCGTGTATACAGGGATACGGAACTGCACTCGGCATGATCACATACTTGCACGAAACGGGCAAGCTTGACAAGGCCTATTACACACAAACTGCACCGTACCATCAAGGATCAAGGTG
>NHTK01001357.1:0-47570 GCA_002938355.1 Panaeolus cyanescens | reverse complement strand
TTTTGTTTTTTTTTTTTTTTTTGCCTGCTTTCCCCCGAATTGTCATCGGCTTAGTTGGATGATGGAATTTTGCATGTTCTGACCTTGACTGCATTCTTTGGGGACGTCCCATCTGGTCGGGAATGTCGAGCCGATGGTGCTTATTACTTTCGCTCGCTGAGGCAGGCAACAAGCCCTGCGTGTTGGCTTAGATTATACCAGATCTCCGTTTTTCCCTTCAAAATCACCAACGAAGCACAAGCTGCGTCCAGGAACAGGAGCACGGAAACACGCGTTCAGCAGCTATGTGCAGTTGGCTTTCCTAATTTGTAGTTGCAATCTACCAAGTCCTCTCTTTTTTTTCTACTCCCGTTTGTTCTTATTATCACATTCTGTTTATCTTCATCATGCTTAGAGGAAACCGGATAACTGATCCTAGGAATTAGGCTTACAGCTCTTGAGCTCCAAACTCTCGGTGTCCCTTCGGTCATGATTTGCGATACTATGGTTGGCTCGTTGTTCCAGCATTATGATATCCACGCTGTTGGTAGGTGTTTTCGCACCAATTTTTCGCTTTTGATAGGGTCTCCTTTGGTATCTTTATTTCTCTTTTTGCTTCCCTGTCCCGCTGCTACAAGTTGCCCTTCAAGATCACACCAGAGATGGTCAAATATGGGTCGCAAATCCAGAGCCCCTGTCCTTATCTTTGACATTCTGCGCAAAGCCTAAATTAGACTCGTCGTAGCTGTTCTCATCTTACCCGGTTGCTCGCACTTGCATTCCTGTGTTTCGTCTCGTCTTTATGTTGGCTGACTAATGATTCTTTTCCCTCTTTATCCGCAGTTGTGGGTGCTGATAGAATTGCGAAAAACGGAGACACAGCTAACAAGGTGGGTTGCTCCTATCCCTGTTTATTTTCCGAAGCCCGTGAACTGTTTTGAGTGCTTCACTTCCCTTACCTTTTATTTTCCGTCTCTTCTCTTTTGCATTCGGGGCCTTGGAAGGCCTCATTGGTGTCATATCCGGTCTCGAAACGTTTTCATTGAATGACACATCGTGCATTCTGAATTCTACTTGCTGTAGCCTCGCTCTACTATGTTCATTCAAAGCTTCTTGTCATCTTTTGCTCCACAAAAGCAGTTAGTTAGCATATCTCGCTGTGTTATGTACCAAACCGTCTTTTCTTAAGCTTTGGACTGGTTCGTTTCCTGATTCAAACGCTGACATGTATTTTTCCTGGTTCGATTTAGATCGGCACCTACAACGCGTCTGTCATAGCCGCTCGTCATAACATACCCGTCATCGTGGTTGCGCCTGTTACAACCGTAGATCTTGCCACAGAGAACGGATCTCAGTGAGTCAACCATCCTTTTCTTTGAACTATCGTTGCTGTGATTTCTCCCGTTTTTTGTTTTTTGTCTGCACTTGGCTTCGTGGTTCCTTCACATCGTTTGCTATCTCTGCAGCCTGTAATGCAGCCGAGGAATTTTCATAACGCAGCATCCGTCCGAGCCACCTTGCTGGGAAGTGGTTAATATAGTTTAACCTTACCTCCTGGTTTTGCTGTGCCGGGCACAGCACCCCTTGAGAAGCAATTGCCATTTCATTTTGCTCAGCTTACCGCACTGCCCCTGCACCGTCAGTTGGCAAGTATGATTTAAGGTGGGGTAATCACTTGTTCGGCGCAGAGCAGGGCGAGGCTTATTTTGAGGTTATACCTCCGTGGTGCTCATACGCTGACCACCAAATCTTTAACAATGCTCTCATGATCTTAATATAATCATGAACTCCGACTTGATTATTTCGCCCCTTCTTTTTTGCAAGCACACGAGTGGCTTACTCCCCGTTTGCTGTGCCGGCATAATGTTTTGTGCCCTTGCCTTTGCCCGTTTATTGCGTGGTCTGTCGAACAGTGGCCTACCTATGATTTCATGTGGGGTAGCTGAACGCAAAAAACGACAGGCATGTCATAGGCTTGTTGTGCTGTTGGAGTTCACTATGGTCAATTTTTAGTTGGCTCTTTCTCTCTCTGCTTTTTTTTTATTCAGACCGAGGGCATGCTTCTTTCTTTCATGATGTTAACGTGGTCTATTCCAAACTGTTCATCGGGTCCACTTGAGATCGTTTCTCTTGTGCTGTGCTAGGCAAAGCTGATTTCAGACTTGGGACTTCCTCTTTGGCTTCTTGCATCTCTAAACTTCGTTCCTTTGTGGTCCTGCCATACCTCCCTGCATCTGCTTTTTACCCAGAACTTGGTGGAAGCGACTTGTTTTTGCTGTGATTTAATGTGGGGCAGATAATATTACAGACACAGGGATACATCGCGTTGGTCTGACGTCTTGCTCTGTCTGTTCATTCATTCTGCTTCTACGAACAGTCTCTGTGATTTATGCCTTCTTCACATCAATTTCGAAGAATGTTACACAGGGTTAAAGGACTTGAGTAGGACGGTAACTCAGCCGTCGACGCAACTCGCCTACGCGAACTGCGATCTACTCTCCGTTTCGCCCATGCTTCGGCGTTTTTAATTGCCGGGAGGGCTCGTGCAGAAAATTATGCACATTCATGCAATGTTTATAAGTCCGTGGACATATTAATTGGCCTTCGACAACGTATATTGTTGAAGGATGGGAGAAATTGTCTGGACCGCATGTTAATTCTCCATTCATTAATCCCTTTTTAATTCTTGTACATTTCATCTACTTTTTTTTTTTTTCGTTTTTGCGTTTTTTCTTCTTCTGTATTTTGTTTCTGGGAGTGTGTCTAGACGTGGACTTCTGAGGTGTAGACACTCAACATTCTGCGGAGCTTGGCTACGATGCACGACCTCGAGCACCTTTTTCATTTCGCTTACTCGAAGATCGAGGATGCGACGAACATTTTGTCCCTAATCCTCATCTTATTCTCGATGTGGGTTTCGATGGAATGAATGTTACACGACGTAGAAGTATTGTGTCATGATCAACTTTCTTTCCTGAGGGCCGTTTGCTAAACTTCTTTTTTTTTGCTTGCATTTTCATCATCGCATTGTTTGACGCTGTTCCCCTTCCCCTTCTACCTTGTTACAACGCTGACTCTTTCACTTAGAATTCCCATTGAACAGCGACCGCCCATCGAAGCATGTCTCGTGCGTGGTATCCCATACCCACCGACTGACGCTGCGAGCAATTCCGATACTGCCCATGCTCCTGAGCAAGTACAAGTTATGATTACACCTCCTGGACTACAAGGCATTTACAACCCAAGCTTTGACGTCACCCCCGCGGAACTGATCACCGCGATTGTCACTGAAAAAGGAGTGGCAGTGAAGAAAGATGGTGAAAATGTGTTCGATTTGGTGGGTGCAGGCGTCGTTTGAAGGAACGTACATATTTCAAGAAATGTAGATTTTGGTGGACTATTCTTTAGGGGACTTGATGTAGATGTGTATGAGCAGATGATATTGAAATCCTGATTTATAAATGAATAGATTTTGGAATATACATCCAGAAATGTGGAAGACTTGTGCTGGTACTGCCCTTCCTCGTAACCAATTTCTTTACTGGAGTTCAATCTAATTAACCAGTCACAAGCCCAATTTAGCGGGCCTCCTATTCCTTTAGATGAACATGGCTGATCTTCAATATCATCTACTACGCTTATAATCATACCCTGAGAGTTGACTTGATCCATCACGATCGTGCATCTTCCTCTCCAGAATTCTCCCAGTCGGACATTTTACATTGCCCAAGCAGTTATACGTTGTTGTCAGATGCCCTCACTCGCATACATAGCTGTACATGGAGGCGCAGGCTACCATGGAACAGAACAAGAAGATCAAGTCAAACGGGCGCTGAAAAGGTCTGTCATCTCGCTGAGATTTCGCTGACAGGGTGCTCATAAAGCCAATCTTGGATAATCGTTCAATTGAATTGATTTCTGTACACGTCCGTGTCCTCAATCTACGTGGTTTGGATCGTATCGTGTCAATCTCGCTCGTTTCTGTCTCTGTCTCGTGGATGACTGAAACCATCGGAATGCGCTATTTTTCCTTGGGTTTCTCGCGCGCGTGCGACTACTGGTCGACTGTAAATGACGTCTGCCGTGTCTAATTACTGTGGGCTGTAATGAACGTCGAACTTTGACGTTTTGTGCCCTCCTTCTGGGTCACTATTTGTGCAAGGGTGTATTCACATACACAGAGCCTGTCGCGAGGCGCTCCACCCGATCCTGACACCTCAAAAAGACGTTAATTTGCCAGAATATCAATCCAAATTCCGCGAATTTATGACGACTTCGCAGTTTACCTTTTCCGACTCTGCATCTTTCAATGTACACATGGACCCACCGCCTCCGAAAAGCGACGCCTGGGATCGCACCAATTTGCCGGGTAACAACTTCAGTAATTATGAGCGTAGCACTGACAGCTCTATTGTCGCGCAGTCCTGTTCCAACTCCGCGTCGGCGCTTCTTCCTGGGGGCGATGAGGCGCAGGATGACGTTAATGATCGCCGTCGCTCGGGTCATTCTGCACTTGACATGGTGCAAAGGGGTATAATGGTTCTTGAAGATGAAGAATCCTTAAACGCAGGTGAGAATGATATGATAAATGGCTTGTCCTTCCTTGCAGCCTGTTCTATGAAATGCTCGCATCCCTATGCACTGAAAACGTTAACTGTGCTCTCGATCAAGGGAACCTCTTGGGAATCAAAACCTCCCATACATCCTTTGAACTGATACTGCCTCTCGCAGTTGAGCAAACCACATTGCGGCTGAACTAGGAGGCTTCATGTTACAACTCGCTCATCGATCGTACTTTGTATAGGTTATGGTTCCAATCTAACCATCGAAGGGACAGTGGAGTGCGACGCAGCACTTGTATCTGGACAGGGAACTGAGTTTGGGAGTGTAGGTGCTGTTGAAGGTAGATGCTTTTCTACAAATGCCAATGGGAACGTAGTTAATGATTTACATGCATGAAACCTACTTGAAGGAATCAAAAACCCCATTTCTCTTGCTCGTTCTATCTTGGAGTACGCTCGCAAGCCGGACCCTCTTGGCAGAATATCCCCACTGTAAGCGACATTTCATGTGCGAAGGCAGTTATTGAATTCTCCTGCTCCACTTGTTCACTGTATAGAACGTTGGTGTCTAACGGTGCAACGAGATTTGCAGACTCTTTGGATGACGCAAGCGTGATACGTGTGCGACCTGAGGCTTTGATATCACCAAAGGCACGTAGGCAGTGGGAGAAGTGGACACGAAGACTTGCCGAGGCAAAATCCCAGAGCACGACCAATAAACTTGGGTCAGCAGGTCGATACTCAACAACTGGAGCGGGCATCCAAGATATGACCGGCAGATCCAAGGACGAGGAAGATTGCTCTCTAATGCAAGACACAGTTGGAGCGGTTGGGTGGCATGAAGACGATGGTTGTGCTGCTGGAGTGTCGAGGTAATACCTGTCGCGTATACTGATCAAGAGTCGAGCACTGAACGTTCGAAGCGGAGGACTGCTACTGAAGCTTCCCGGTCGTTTGGGAGAAGTGACAGATTTCTTTTGTCTAGTCGGCTGTTGTTGATGTCATATTTCAGGCAGCGGTGTTCGGCGCTGGATGCTGGGCAAAGCAAAGTCCATGTGGAAGGAATGGTGTCGCCTGCTCTGTCTCTGGTAGAGGCCCACGACTCTTCTCTCCAATATGTCAATAACCTTCAATCCATGAAACAGGCACAGGAGAATACATCGTCCGAGTTAATCTAGCGCGCAAGCTCTGTGAAGCTCTACAGCTCAGTCCTGAGAGTAACAAGGCAGACACGTCAAGCATGCCACCAACATGTCACAATCCCGAAGAGGACAGCGGCATGGAAAGTGGGGTTGATAAAGACAATATTTCTTTCACCGATGAAGCAACAGAAGAAACGGACCCTCACATTGTTATCGAGCGAATTATAACTGATGACTTCCAGGGTAAGTTTTGGCTTCCATTGATGCAAATGTGAAGGCATCCACCCTGTTTCTGGATGATAACATTTTTATCTCAACTGTCTTCTCCACCCGCGGACACCACTCATCACATCAACGTAACTGAACAAATCATGGCAGAGATATGCCGTCAAAACAACGAACATGACCCGTCCGTGGGTGTTTTGTTACTCCAGGCAACGTCGAATGATAGCAGCGATGAAGGGGGGGAGCCGTCTGGTGAGTGCTTGGTTCTCCATGGTACCACTGCCTTGGTCGATGTCGCCCACATTTGGCAATGACGTTGGGGTCATTGAGAATGTCGTGCATTGGTCACAACTGAATGTTTCTATTTCCGGGAACCTTTGCACTTCCTTTGGACGCGGATATACCTGTTCAGTCCGCCTGTGGTGTGCATTCACTACACGCAGCATGGCGATTGCGTACGCATCGAGTGCTAACCCTAAACCCAAGGTAAGCATGCGAGGTTAACCTTTCCTAGTCTAACTCACGTTAGAATATGATGTCGTTGTCTTGTGGGATGTGCAGGCTATCATATTGCGCAATGATAACTCAGCGAGAAGCAACAACGAGCTTCGTCTGTTCATCACGTCGGTAACATTGTAAAACAAGAAAATGAAGGCGGCGATTGTCATTGGCTGAAGGATGTTATTGTACAGATTAAGGCAGAACATTGTGGATAATACAAAACAATGAAACACGAGGTCACATTCACTCACTAGTCGCGGCGTACGTGCGTCGTTATGTATGGCCAATGAGATCCAAGTGCTGGTAAGGGCCGATATAGGTGGGACTGATAGCAAGATCGAAAGAATTAGTGCCTAGACCCATTGGTTGGAGCCAAGGAGTGGCCGGATGCACCATTCTGAGGTGTTGATACAGTTGAAGCGGAAGGCTGCCGAGAGTGAGTACCTGTTGTCGACAGCGGATTGCTGGCGAAACTGGGGTCCAAAGTTGGCCGTGGACGGGCCTGGGACTGTGTTTGGGACGGTTGCGGTGTGCTCACGGGCGATGGCCGCGAAGAAGCGGATGGAGTAGCCGCGGTTGATGTGAGTGGGCGAGATGCATTCAACCTTTGAAGAGTCTTGATTGGGAATTTGGTTCTGGTAGAAGGGTTAAATTGGCTGAAATTAGGGAAATAATAGGAGTGAGAAAGCTCACCGACAGGTTGAACACACTGGTACCGGTTGACAAAAAACTGTGGAGACAAAAAATGATGAAGTTAGGGTGGGTGAGGATCAGGGGAGAGCAGTATACGTACTGGACAGACAGACGGAGCAGACAAAGCCAACGTCAACGATATTTTTGTGGCAGAAGCAAGCAGCGCGAAAATCTATTTTATCCTGAGTCGGGACAGCGAGTATTTTGCGAATAGCCGGAGGGGACAAGAAAGCCATCTATGAAGATGGGGGAAATGTATAAGTTGAATGGATAAGATTGAATAGATAGAATTTATTACGATAAGATGTTGCAAAAAAGCATCAGGTTTCTCCAAGTATAGGTAAGAACCACCTGTGAGATGTGCAGCCTGTTGGAGGAAGACAGTCGCGGGACCAGAAATCTGACAAGCATCAATAGTGACTTTCTGTGAGAGTGATCAGTAGACAAGAAGGGAATTGAGCGGAATAACTAACAAGTTTCTGGGCAGAGAAGATGGCGTTCATGATGGGGATGTAGGATGTCGAGAGGTCCGGCGATACGGAGAGAATGAGAATACGAGGGTCAACAGCGTGACTTAGCCGATTCACATCTACAAACCATTCATCATCATCATCATCATTGCCTTTGCTCACCATTGACAATCAACTTACAACATAAGGCTTTAGTTAAAGCCCCGACAAGAGCAGTATTTTCTATGTATAAAATTTCAATTTCTTTCTTTCTCAAAAAAAAAAAAACGACTTGTTTCACCTTGTAATTGGGATTCATCAAAAGAGTCGAGCTCACGTTGAATGCTATCAGTGACTATAGAGTCAAGCAATTTGAATGGTGGATATGAATTGGGATCTATTGTGACCGATTGCTGCGGAGGGTCGATAGAGGAATAAAGCATTTGACTAGTGGAAAACATGTGTTGGTCATCACCGCGGACGACGACGAGAAATGTTGTGGGAATTTTTTTTTAAAAAAATACCTTTTTCCTGGGAGAGCTGCAAAGACTGCGAGCGAGTTTTCATGGTCGAGAGCAATATAAGCATTTAAAAAAGATAATAAATGAGAAATAAAAGTGTTGAAGGGGAGTTGTGAGGTCAACCACTGGGACGGGTCGAGGTCGAGGAGTACTGATAGATGACAAGCCATTCGGTGCTTAATTTGCCGAACATTGCCGCTGTTTATCTCTTCTTTGTTGTCACCCGTTTTGGCCAAATCGGAGTGTCCGTCACGAGCGCCGGTGACGAAGGGCCTTCCGGCGTTGGCCGTCACGATGCTGTAGCGACGTTGCTGGCCGTGTGAAATCTGTCCGTTGGCGATGGATGGCGCCCAGCTCCCCCTCTTCATCACTCCCACCATCTTCCCCAACTCCCAAAAAATGTCCTCCACTCCCCCAAATTCTCTGCATCCTCCCCTGGGTCTTAACTACGACAGCGACGACGACATGAATGTCGACTCGGACTCTGACCAGCCTCGAGTTCAAGACATGGATGCAGACGGAGAGTCTGTGGACGAGGATTCTTCACCCGACGTCCATCATCCTATGACCTCCAACCACCATCATGACATGCAGTTGGCTCCCCAGTCGGTATGTTCAACATAATTCACCCATTTCTGCTCCCTACTTAACGTGTCATTTATCTTTACTTTTGCATTATTTAGGATGCTGATGATTCAGTATGTGGTCCCTTGAATCATATCCCGCCTTTTGGTCTTAGTCTCAATTTATTTTTATTTTTTAGGGTTATGAAGATCATGAACGCGACGATGACCACGACGATGACCCAGACGAGGATGACGGCACCTATGCAGACGAGGAGTATGGTGCGAGGAAGAAGCCTGTCAAGAAGAAAAAGCGGGCATCATCTTCGGTCATTAGCAAGCCTAGAGGTATGTACACAGCCCACATTGAACGGCGTGGCTGCTCCACGCTGTTTACATCAAAGCCAACGACCAACCGAATATCTTCCTTGTCAGCCCCCGTCCGGCAAGCTTCCACTTCCGACTCGGACTCCGAATACGGTTCTCGTGCTCACAAGAAGAAGAAGAAACACCGCACTCCCAACGACGAACTTCGCGTGTCCAGTAGAGGTACCAAGGTGCCAAACTACGTTGATGATATCCAAGACTTTGAAAAGTTTGAAGAGCCTGAGGACGACCAGGGCGGATATTACGTCGACCCAAATGCAGCCCTGCAGGAGGAGGATGAGATTGAGGCCGTCCTAGGTCATGGTCGCGACGAAGGTAGAGAGAACGATCCAGAGGATCTATGGTTCGAGAATGTGGTACGTTTATTTGTGCTCCCATCACGTTACTTTTCATTCAAAGATATCTTTGATTTCATAGCGATTCCATATCAAGTGGAAGAACTTTTCTCATCTTCACAACACCGAAGAAACCTACGAATTCCTCAAAAGATACAAAGGTCTCAAGCGCGTCGACAACTATATCAAAACCTACAAGCAATGGAAAGCCAAAATAGAATCACCAGGACTGTCCCGGGAGGACGTCGAAGCACTCCATTTGGAGAAGGAGCAGCATAAAGAAGAACTGGAAACCCATCGTCAGGTTGAACGGATTGTGTCCCATCGAGAAACGGCGGATGGTGACATGGAATATTTCTGCAAATGGCAAGGTCTGAATTACGAGCATTGCACCTGGGAGTTGCAAAAGGACGTAAACCCTATCGCGAAAGAACACATCGCCGCTTACCGCAAACGAGAAGCCGAGGCCAGATTCCCCTACAAGAGTATCAATTATTCCCGTCACAATAGACCACAATTCCAGAAGGTTACCAAGGACCCAGATTACATTGCTGCGACTGGGGGCGAATTGAAGGACTTTCAGCTTACAGGCCTAAACTGGCTCGCTTTCCTTTGGAGTAACGGCGAAAATGGAATTTTAGCAGATGAGATGGGTCTTGGAAAGGTTCGGGTTTTCCGCTGTTGCTGACCTGCAATCACTGACACTCTTTGCAGACTGTTCAAACAGTTTCTTTCCTTTCGTATCTCTTCCATGAAATGCAACAATATGGTCCATTTCTTGTGATTGTCCCGCTCTCCACAATTGCTGCGTGGCAGAGTCAATTCGCCACTTGGGCACCCGACCTTAACATCATCACCTACATTGGATCTTCTCGGTCGCGGGAAGTCATCAGGAACTATGAGTTTGGGCCTTCTTCAAAGAAGCTCAAAATGAATGTTCTCCTGACGACATATGAACTGATTTTGAGAGACGTGAAAGATTTGGCGGACATTCGATGGCAGGCATTGGCTGTGGACGAGGTCTGTGCCGATTTTTTAAGGATACCTCCTCTTATTGACAACAACTTTTTAGGCGCACCGTCTTAAAAACTCGGAGAGTCAACTATACGAGGCATTGCGTTCTTTCCATGCTGCATCGAAACTCCTCATCACCGGAACGCCTTTACAAAACAATGTCAAAGGTGCTCACCTATCCCATGCAACCAATTCTACACTTGCTAACCCCCAAGTTTTGTCTAGAGCTGTTGTCGTTGATGCATTTTCTCATGCCAGAAAAGTGTACGCTTCTTCTCGTGGCCTCCAACCGCACTGTTTCTAACACAGTTTTTGTACAGTCGCTCTCACCAACGAATTCGATCTTACGGACAAAGATCACGAAGCAAAGATTAAACAACTGCACGAGCAACTGGAGTCGCTCATGTTGCGACGGTTGAAGCGCGATGTTCTTGCATCTCTGCCAACTAAGAGCGAGCGTATTCTGCGAGTTGAAATGAGTGCCATGCAGACGCACTTCTACAAGAACATTTTGACGAAGGCAAGTCACATACTGAACAGGAAACACTCTCCAACTGACCATTTTTCTTAGAATTTTGCGGCGTTGGTCAAGAGTGCCAATGGAAATAGCAACATCAGTCTGCTAAATATCGGTAAGTCGGGCGAGTGCGTTTTATGATTATTATTGCTAAATTTGCATAATATAACAGCTATGGAGCTCAAGAAAGCGGCTAATCACCCCTACCTATTTGATGGGGCGGAACCTCCGGCTGACACCAAGGAGGAGGTCCTCAAAGGCATCGTCATGAACAGCGGAAAAATGGTTCTACTCGACAAGCTTCTCGTTCGGTTGAAACAGGACGGCCACCGCGTGCTCATTTTCAGTCAGATGGTGCGCATGTTGGATATCTTGAGCGACTACATGCAACTGCGTGGATTCGCCCATCAGAGATTGGACGGCATGGTCGCGGCTGACGCTCGAAAGAAATCTATCGCACATTTCAATGCACCTGGATCACAAGATTTCGCCTTTTTGCTATCGACTCGGGCTGGTGGACTCGGCATCAATCTGGAGACCGCCGATACGGTCATTATCTTTGATGTACGTCCTCGTTGCTCTGTGTTGTTAACCCGCAGCGCTGATGTACATGTGTTTACCATCTTCTTCGTCATCATGGGACCATTTTGCCATAACCATTATACTTTGTAGAGTGACTGGAATCCCCAGAATGACTTGCAAGCAATGGCCCGCGCACATCGGATTGGCCAAAAGTCGCACGTCAATGTATACCGATTCGTAAGTAAGGATACCATGGAGGAGGATGTCCTGGAACGCGCTAAGAAGAAAATGGTCCTTGAATATGCGAGTAAGTGGCCGATATTGATATGTGGCGAACATTAGGCTTACCCACTGCTCCAGTTATCAATCAAATGGATACATCGCAGGCCCACCTTAGCTCGAAGGCACCCAAGGATCAGAAGCCTGATAACAACCTCAGCAAGGATGAGCTCACTGCCGTATTGAAATATGGTGCCCAGAAGATGTATGTGTGTTCCTCGCATTCGTGACTACTTCCTGATATCTGGGTTTTCAGGTTTGACAAGGACGATACACAACAAAGCAAGAAGCTGGATGAAATGGATCTCGATGATATCCTGAGTCGTGCCGAGGACCACGAGACGCAGCAAACAGGTGAAGGTGTTGGGGCCTCGTTGGGAGGTGAAAGCTTCCTAGCCCAATTCGCCGCAGTTAGTGACGTCAAGAATGACATGAACTGGGAGGACATCATCCCTCTTGACGAGAGGCAACGCTTTGAGGCAGAAGAAGAGGAGGCTCGGAGAGCAGAGGAGTCTGCCGCCGCCAATGAGTCTCGCAAGCGTACACATGCCAATGTGTCATATGAGGGAATGGATGTGGATCCCTCAACCTCCAATACTGCTCCCAAGAAACCTAAGGTACAGGGACCCACTCGCAAGACGGCTAGTCAAAAGGCTATGGAGCTCAAGGAACGTGATGTTCGTGTGCTCATCAGAAGTTTGCAACGATGGGGTGATATCCGTCAAAGATATGATACCATTGTGCGTATAGGCATGTTTTTATATACTATGCGTTGACGCACTTATCATTCCAACAGGTCCAAGAAGCGAAGCTTCAGGACAAGAACAAGGGCATGATGCTTGATGTTGCGGACGAAATCATTGATATCTGTGCTCAAGCCGTTAAGGAAAACGAGGAGCAGAAACGGCTGAAGGTTGCTTCTGGTGAAACTCTCACCAATGCGCAGAAGAGCAAGGCTGTTCTCGTCACCTGCCGTGGTGTTGGCAATATCAATGCTGAGACCGTACTCTCTCGTCATCGTGATTTACGGATTCTCTACAACATCCTTTCTGAAGAACCAGACGTTTACAAATGGTCCATTCCGATCGACAACATCCGCCCCACTCTCAACTGGTCAGGTCGCTGGGGTCCTCAAGACGATTCGATGCTGCTCGTTGGCGCATACATCCATGGCTTTGGTAACTGGGAAGCCATGGCGAAAGACCCAAAGCTGGGTCTCGAGGGTAAATTTTTCCTGGAAGAAGGAAAGAAAGGAGAGGACGCCGCAAGTCGACCGATTCCGAACGCAATTCATCTAGTACGCAGAGGAGATTTCTTGCTTGGCATCTTGCGAGAGCATGAGGAGAAGCTACGTTCGTATGAGAGCTCGTTGCGGAAATCAGGACAGCTGAAGGTTTCCGCATCCCCTCCCCCTGCAGCCTTAGCCTCGACATCAGCATCTCATATCAGCAACCTCAAACGACGCGCAGAAAGTGAGGCGATGGCATCCATCGATGATGGTAGCACGAGAAAGCGGAAACGCAGGCCCACGCCCACTTTCACTGATTCCGAGTCGTCTGACGAATGGTATGTCGTATAATCTGGCGTTCCATGTGCTTCTAACAACATAACACCTCTTAGTCCTTCAATGGACGAAGCCGCGACCAAGGAAGAACTACGTCCCGTCAAGAAGCAACTGGTGCGTCGTAATACTTACTTTTTGTTGATGACACATTGTTATGCTTACGCGTTTTCTTTAGAAACAACTCAAGCTATCTGGAGAAGATATGCCACGAGATGATAAAGTAGCAATCCTGAAAGATTCTCTTGCAGCCATTGGCCGCCGTATTGAGCTGGTGCTCAATGCCAAAGAGGCCGCTGGTGAAGACAGGGATCGCTGGCGCCGACATCTTTGGACGTGAGTGAACAACATACAACAGATGAATGTGTATTAACAATTAGATTCAGTTTTGTCACTCTGTTCTGGCCGAAGAAAGTCAAGGCCAGCAAGCTTGAGGAAATTCATGCGAAGATGGTGATGAAGGAAGCTACACCACGGCAACCTTCAGACGGGGTTGCATCCAAGAAAGCTCGACCAACGACCAGCATGAAAACCAACGGCAGCTCTTCCTCCCGAACCAATGGCAAATCCTCATATCGATGACCTGGACTTTGTGTATCTTTGTATCTCGTATTTCTGTCTCTTGGCTATTCTCTTCTACACTTGCTCTTTATTTGTCCTTCGCTCTCTTGTTCGTCTTATTGTGCAGTCTGTATCTTCTTTGCTATAACCTTTCTAATTACAACAATTTGTATTACGACTCCAGCGTTTCATCCAATTACTAGAATGTCCGATATATCTTGGAACCCAAATTACATGTCACTAACATACATTTCTAGCATGCTTTTACAAGACAGCTGTCCGAGTTTCAGTGATGTCTCGTGTGTCGTGCAGCTATCAACTGATATACAACTTGAGGGAAGTCATGGAGGCGCTCTTTGCGCTTCCCATCTTTGCTAACCGCAAGCAGAAGGGGTGGTGTGGTGCAAATGATGCATGTGGGGTAAATTTTGGCTATCCGTTCGTTGGACTTTTGCTGTTTGGAGGCCGTTTCGATGAGGATTTAGTTGCATGACGTCCATTGACGCCGTTGGAAGCCGAGCTTTCAACATGTCGTGTAGACCCATTCCTTGTGGTTGTAGATGACTGGCCTGGATATGAGGTGGTGCTTTGCTGAGAATTGGCAACTATAGCTCCATTAGCGCTGTTGGAACACTGACTATCTATATCATGACAGGACGTACCTTCTTGCTCCTTCAAAGTGGCTTCTTGGTTGAATGTTTGCATCAATGCAGTATATCGTTTAACCTCCCATTTCATCTGTGAAGCCCTTGCCATGTTTCCCTGAGATATTGCCCACTTGCGCTCCTCCTTCAAACGACGTCGTTCACTGTCTGCTAGCGATGCTCGGGTGCGTAAGATGTGGATTTCCCTTTCCAAGGGCGATAATGAGCTAATTGGCCCTATTCTGTCAGAGTTTGAGTCGACGGAAGTTATGTCGGAAATGACATGGGAAATGTCGCCAGCATCCGTGAGGTCAGTAATCGTAGTCGAGGTTGCTCCCTGTGTGTTGGGTCGGAATTGGACAAGCTTTTCCTTCTCCTTTGTCGGTTTTCTTTCTGGTCTCTGAGCAGCTGAACTCGACCTCTTTCTCCGTTTGTTTGGGGATGCAAGAGGTCGATCAAAATATTGAGAAAGAAGATCTGTGAATAGCACACCGAGTGCAACCCCTAGAATGGTTGTCGCGCATCGCATGACGTCGGGCGTAAAGTTGAACTCGATGAAAAGCTTTGCAGTAATGACAAAGGCAACAATGATTCCGAAGCCAGACGTTTTCGATGATTTCGTTGCAAAGTGTAATGCAACGCCTTGCCAGGTGCCTACGAGTATAAAATCCTTGACGAAAGGGCCATCCGAACGCGTAAAGTGATCGAGAAGAATGCGGGCACCAATGCCGATCAAAAGAGCCGTTGTAGATGTGATAGGTATCATGATGAGCAGCAGAACGATGTAAGGGACATTGTAGTTATGATGAGGGACCGAGTTCAACGTATGTTTGGGCGGTGGGGAAAGTTTTGTACAAACAACGCCTACACGTGTTGCTGGGCTGTGTGTATAGAGGCCAAGACACAAATTTATAACTTTAATATTCAGACTGGAAACGAATAAGCAAGTACCCATAGAATTCATGTATATAAACCACATCCAAGTCAATAAGTTATCTAAATCATAAATCAAAACCACAAGCATGCGACCCTATTGTTCCGACAATGCCTGTCGTGTTTGAGCAGGGAGACTTCCTACAAATTCCCAAATATCCGCTCTCAAAAGATTTGGACATTCCACCGACGGGAAATGCCCACCTTTATCGTGCTCCTTCCAAAACACGATGTTTTGGGCCACAGAAGCTTTTGCCCACCACAATGGTATGTAACCCACATCATAAGGGAAAAGACTGGCACCAAACGCAACTTCTGACGGTACCATTTTCTCCAAAACCTGGGTTCGAAGACCTGGTATAGACTCCTTATAAATTCGAGCGTGCCAGGAGCTGTTGGATAAGAGGTAGAGCATCGTCCATGTAATGACCTTTTGTTTATCCCAGACGTATCCTGGCGTCATCAAAGCTTCCAGCTTTTCGCGAATCCAAGAAAGCATGCCAACAGGCGAGTCCAGAAGAGCGAGAGAGATGGTTTGTGGCTTTGTACCTTGAATTTTGGAATAGCCAGATTCATCGTCCATCCACCACTTCATTCTGCCAAGGCGTTTCTTTTCTTCGTCAGTGAACCACCTGAGAATCAGCCACAGCAGCGTCAAGGGGCTTTGTTTGGGCGAAGGTGGGAGAGCCATGATCATGTTCAAGTGAATGCCAAGGCAGGATTCTGGGTGTGCAGTGGCAATAGAACGTTGAATGAACGAACCCCAATCACCGCCCTGCCCAATGTAACGAGTATAACCCAACTTGATCATAAGTTTATGGTAGACTTCGGCGATTCGAGGAATTGTAAACCCCGGTTTCTGAGTAATCCGTCAGAATGGACAAGAAAACATATTTCAAATCTGCTTACTTTGGGGGACGAGGAAAACACGAATCCAGGGATGGAGGGGGCGACGATATGGAACGCCTGCTGGGTGGGATCGGCTGGCTCTGTCATGCTCAATAATTCCTCCACCTAAAACGCGTTCAGTATACCAAGCTTTGTAAAGTATTCTAAAAACACACCTCTGTGAAATTTCCGGGCCAACCATGAGCGAAGAGCAATGGGATAGCATCGCGACGGGAGCTTCGATGATGAACGAAATGGAGGTTAATGATCTCATTTCCTTCCTCGATGTCAACAGTAAACATCTTGTAAGTCGAATTGAGCTCTTGTTCGACCTTTCTCCAATCATAAGAGGTTTTCCAGTATTGAACAAGGTCGCTGATAGTGTCGCTGGGAACACCGTCCATCCATTCTTCGCCTTGGGCATGCTGAACATCTGGAATAATGTTGGCTGTTTGGACGCGCTGGAGAATCCAGTCCAGTTTTTGCTGGTCTACGTTAATGGTGAATGGTTTTGGCGACGACATGATTCAAAGGGCTTTGATGTGGGCATGGGTAGGTTCGTGTTACTATTTAAATGTAGGGAAAGTGAGGATGATACCATGACCAGGAACGCTATTGCTCAGCTGGGCGCTGATCTGGCGCTGACTAAAGGTCAACGTTTCAAACAACACCCGTTTTATGATGCGTTTCTTAGGGCAACTGCAGCAAAAGTATCTGCTCGGATGATGATAAGCAGCGAAAACAGTCTTCATCGCTGAAGAGAATGAAACTCAGCGTCATCCTGATGCATTGTTACAGAGGTAGGCGGTTGAGATAACATGTCAGTTGCAATAAAAGAACACAAATGCCAGCGATAAAAATGTAAAATGTACGATGCTATACAGTATACAATATGAAATTAAACATGAAAGAAAAATATTACCCCCAACTAATAGTCTTCTGCGTCTACATAATTGGCCATTGGGTCTTCCGTTATGCGTCGCGACATTCGGTAAGCCTCTGCGAAATGTACATATTAACAATGTAAAATCTGGTTGAGAGATAACCAACGTACCAAGTTCTTCCTCAGTAACTTCATGGCTGCTCGCGTCCAAGCCACTCTTCTGCTTTTTGGACGACCTATCCTCCTCAGCATCAGCCTTCTTTCGTTTTTTCTCTTCTTGTATAGCTTTTTGTAGTCGATCCTTGTCCAGTTTGACATCACCCTCTCCAATACGTTTTTTGGAGTAATTTTGATCCAATTTCTCGGTTCTCGTGTCTTGAGGGCGCTCAGCCAGCGAAGTTGAGGATTGTTCTACCGATTTTCCACCGCCCAACAAATGCTGAGCACTGGACGCCTCTGCAGCCTCGATTCCGACTCTTCCGGCGCAATACGAAACATGTAGCGTAGAATGACAACATGCGTAACCCCAGGAGCCACTAGAGGTATCATACCAGGATCCCCAAACCGCTGTATGGTTGTTGATGTAAACTGGGTTGACGTATATCAGTAGGTTTCAAGAAGCAAAACGAAATAGTAGTACCATCTTCCGGGTATTTTGATCTCGCCTTAGCTTTTTCGCGACCTTTGACGACCTGCCCCGTTCTCGAATATTCGACGTAGTTTTCTGTCTGCCCTTGTCGAAGTTCCTGAGGAGCCGAATCTAGGTATTCTGCGCCTCCATATTTAGCTAGGATGCTACCCTTGAGAGTATCTTTGAGTTCTTCTTTCTTTTGTTTGAACTCGTAATGGAGCAGTTCTCCTTGCGTGGGATTGGCGTTCAGGTGGACATCGTTGCCACGAGCTGCTGCCTGCCACGCAAATAGTTGCAGATCTTGAACCTCTGGTGCTTCACCAGAATAACGAAAGAAGTTGTCACCAGCAAACTTAGCCTGCAATAACTCGATTAATATCACAAAAGATGATGTAGGAAACGAGAAAACGGCGTACATCTTCTGGCGCAACATTTTTATGTGGCGCGTCACGCATCGAGCGAGTTTTGGGATCATAGTAGGCGCTCTCGGGATCCAGATTTATAAGATATTTGGCTGTGTCTTCTCGAATACGCAGGTTGCGGACAGTGATACGTGTTTTGGTGTCAAGCTTTTGACCGACAGCGTCTGCTGTATCTGCGTATTTATCTTCGTCTGCATCGTCTTCATCGCTGGAGCCAAAGTCTGGGTCGGTCTTTTCTGACTTTCCTGCCTTGGCAACCTTCCTAACAGCAGCCAGGTCGGTCGTCGTTTGGTTATCAATTTCTTCCTCCCTAATCTTTTGTCTAGCAGCCTCAATAGCCGCGTACTCCTCATACACCTTCTTGTGCTCCGCTGCATCGTAGCCATTCCAGCGATCCCTCTTTGCGTCGTACCCTGCGGCAACTTCTTGAATAACATCGTCTGCTTGAATATCTTTGTTTGTGAACTTTGCGCCTTTTTTGCGAGGTCGTTCGAGACAGTCTGCACGTTTGTGTGTCATTGCGCCACAATTCTCGCAAGCACCCTTCCTATACTTCTTTGCGGCAGGCCCGGCCTTGGCCCCCCTGTCATACCAAGTATCAAGCTTGTTGCGTGTGGTGTCGTCCTCTGGCCTTCTCTGATGGTTCAACGATGGAGCACCGGTATCGAGGTACCAAGGTGCCTGTGAGATATATTCTGCATATCATTAAGATGAAATCATTCAATATAAGATAGTGAATACTTACGGGGAATATGGGGGTTGATAGGTCGGCCTTCCTCGTCGAGAGCAGCAGGTGCTGTACCAGCCTTACGGGCTGCCTCTAGGTCCTTTTGTCGTCGGAACTCCTCCCTGGATAATTTTCCTACAGCTATTTGGAAATGTTAATAGTGATATATAAGATATTGAAGTTGGGCATACCTGAAGACGAAGCCATGATGATGATCGAAATGAGGAGAACGGTTAGAGAAGTGAAGACTGGAAATGTAAGAGTATTTGGTCATGATTGCTTTCTCGTAAATGACTCCAAATTTGGAACTCTGGTATATGTTGCAGTTCTTCAATACCACAAACATCCATCCAAACATTTTCAAACTCTCGTTTCTGTTCAAACCATGTCGAAAAAGAGAACAGCTACAGAGACGCCTACAAAAAATAAGCGTATGAAAATCCATAAGAACCAGGCTCTGTTGGATACCTTCTTTACTTCACCAGCAGCTTCAAAGTCTGTCAAATCTTCACCTAAACCCACATTTATCCAAGGAAGTTCCAAAGACGCGCTACCACATTTACAAAGCAATGGTCCTACTCTGCAGAATTCTTCCAACAACCAAACTAACTACATTGAAGTCTCTGACGACGAGGAAGACGTTCAGATTGCAGGGCCTAGTGCACTCTCAACGGAAGCCAGTGATTCACCGAGCAAGTCTGAAGTTGTTGCACCTCCTCAAGTGCCCAAAATGTTCCTTGGGAACAATAGTTTGCAGTCTGAATATCCCAAAACAAAACACTTTATGCAATTGGAAGTTGACCCCGCCTATTATGACCCCAACTGTCAAGCCTTTCCAGCAGGCAAGATACCATTCTCCTTTTTGACTCATGCTTTTGTGGGCCTTTCCAACACACGGTCTCGTATTGCAATTATCAACATCCTTACCAACACACTGCGTACCATTATCGTCAAGTCACCGTCCTCGCTGTTATCCTCCGTATACCTTCTATCCAACTCTCTTAGACCGCAGTTTATTCCTGCAGAACTGGGAGTAGGGTCCTCGATATTATCCCGTTCTCTGCAACAGATATCTGGCCTTACGCCTGCAGCCCTTCGTCGACTGTACAACAATACTGGGGATCCAGGTGATGTCGCCTTCGCCGCTAAATCTAACATCCGCACCTTGATTCCACATGCACCACTGACAGTGACCCATGTCTACGAATCCCTTTTGAAGATCACACAATCCAAAGGTCAAGGAGCAGCCAAAGAAAAACAGAAGATTATTGAAAGACTTCTACTTGCTGCCAATGGTGAAGAAGTTCGCTACTTGACACGCATCCTTTGTCAAAACCTTCGCGTCGGGGCTGTCAGAACATCGATCCTTACTGCCTTGGCGCGAGCAGTCGCATTGACTTCATCATTAGTTCCTAAAAATCTGTCCAAATCACATCTTCATATCCCGGAAGCACAGTTGTTGGCTATCAGAGCCTCCAAAGAAAAGACCAAATCCAAGAATTCAGAAGACGAAGACATCAAGACGGTTTTTAAGCAGGCAGAAAGCGTTATCAAACAGGTGTATGTTAGGCATCCTAGCTACGACCAAATTGTCCCTGCGCTGTTGGAAGAGGGACTATATGATCTCAATGTTCGTGTTCCATTGACTGTCGGTCAGTATACATTCTTGCATTGCTGTTCATTCGAATCACGACCAATTGTTTGTACAGGAGTACCTTTGCTCCCGATGCTTGGATCCCCTATACGATCTCTGACAGAAATTTATACTCGTCTGGGCGATAAACCCTTCACGGCTGAGTTCAAGTATGACGGACAACGTGTCCAGATCCACGCAATGAAGCAAGCATCCTCAAAGATCACAGTAAAACTCTTTTCCCGTCATCTGGAAGACATGACAGACAAAGTGAGTTGTACGTTGTAGCAAATACGTTGTCTTGAACTTTTTTAGTACCCAGACGTGATACAAATCGTAAAACGGATGCTCGAGGAGAACGACATATCTTCATTTATCATGGACGCAGAGGTTGTTGCAATCGATCCAGCAACAGGAGCTCTAAAGTCCTTCCAAGAGTTGTCCGGCCGAGCTCGCAAGGAGGTACTGCTGAGTGAGGTGAAAATACCCGTCTGTATTTTTGCCTTCGACCTCATGTTCTTTAACGAAGAGGTGAGTAGTATCTCTTCATAAAATTCACGGGGTCACATTCTCAATCGTATTCACTAGCCTTTGCTCAGTAAGACCTTTCGTGACAGACGACAACTACTACGTTCCTCCTTCAAGCCGCATAGGATACAGAACTGTTCAGAGGCCATTGCCCAGTTCGATTTTGTAGAAAGTGTCGAGAGTGAAGATAACGATGTTTCTATTGAAGACTTTATGTCACGAGCGGTGGAACAAAAGTGCGAAGGATTGATGGTCAAGGTCTGAAACCCCTCCCTACATGAACGTTAGAATGGCAATGACATTTTTACCTTAGTTATTGGACAAGGCAAGCATCCTGGAAGCGGATGAAACGAAGCGTCAGAGTCGGTTGAAAGCTTTACCCTCCACGTATGAGCCAGACTTGCGGACATCAGCGTGGCTCAAGCTCAAGAAGGACTACATTGACACTATGGGTGACTCTTTGGATGTCATTCCTGTTGGCGCTTGGCATGGAAATGGCAGAAAAGTAAACTGGTGGAGCCCCGTTCTGCTCGCACTTTGGGATCCACAACAAGGCGTGCCCGTAGCGCTCTGCAAGTGTATGTCGGGGTTTACAGATGCATTTTACAAGGTACTCGTGGTACCCGATTTCATTTCTCTTTCTCTGACAGATGCCCACAACCGAATCTAGTCTATGAAGGAGCGATATTCCGAGGGCTCAGAATCATGCAGCCGGAAACCATTATGGGAATGCGAGATGGGAGGTTAGAGCCGTTCTACGTCCTCTTAAGTTATGTAACGTTTGGCTGATTTTGTTTATCAAGGGTTTAAGCCCGACGTCTACTTCAGGCCAGATGAAGTATGGGAGATTCGTGGAGCAGAGTAAGTCCAGCGGCCCATGACATCCGAGTTACAATTTGTTGATCAAGACACAAAGTATAACTGAAAGTCCTGTGTCGGTAGCTGCGCAACGCTTGATATCGTCTGGTAGGGGTCTTAGCCTGCGATTTCCTCGGTTTATCCGGGTGCGGGAGGACAAACGCACCGAAGATGCCAATACCCCTGCATTCCTTGTGGACATATGGAAAAACCAGAACGGAGAGACCGGAAAGATCCCCGCAGATGAGGATGGAGATCTAATAGACGCCGATTTCGCAAACTCTGACTATTCTGGTGAACAAGAACTCGATGAGCTCGAAGACTCATAAACAATTTCTTTTCCTCGGCTTTTCGGAGAGGCAGTCCCATTGGCCCAGAAGTTTTGGATAGAATTTGTTACAAAATTTAAACGAGCAACATCTGTATATTTATTTTTGAACAGTTTTGCAACTACTCCTTTTTTGAGCCACACTTTTATGTTTATGGGCGCTCAAAGCCGCGACTAAGCAAACGCTAACTTGGTTATGCTTGGCATTGCCTTAAGGGCCAAAGTAATGTAAATAACGCGTCTTGTCACAATCCAGTCGCGTCTACGGTGTCACATTAATACCAACTTGATACCAACTACTTTCAATTCAACGACCACTAATACCTGCACCTCTAGATGCCTCCTATTCTTTCAGTTCTACCAACAGGTAATAGAATGCGTATCACCTGGATGAACTGAGGAATCTGACAAGTTCAACTTTTAGATGTTGTCCAAATTGTGGCATCTACTTTGGCAAATAATATGAATGATGTACCAGCCGCAAAGTCAGCCCGTTTGAACATTTTGCGTTTGTTACACCCGAGAACTGGTAAGACTAATGTGATATGTACCTATTTCATACTGAAGGAATTTAAAGGACTGCCTTCTCTGTTTTTGCCCACTGACTCTACTACGAACCCCGTGCTCGAAATACAGTCAATAAGTCCTCCGGACGAGAGGTCATGGATAATCGATCAAGAAGTAATCGCAGGTGAAGTTCGTGTTGTTTTTTTAAATCTACACACTCTGAGTTGGCTCTCTTTCAGACGGAAAGTTATTGGTAATGACACCAATCGACCCAACGTTCCTTCTACTACCAATTATCAAGGCTTCGCAATCGGTAATTTTTTCATCCAAACTTTTCCACACGGACACTGATTGGTACTTAAGAATGAAACCATGACACAATTTCGAACTGCAGATGATATCTTTGAGGTTGCGGCTGCTCAAATAGCTGCACAATGCAGTGATGATACCATTATGCCAACGAAACAAGATATCTTGGAATTCAGCTCGTTGAATTGCGTGAAGAGTTCCATGGCTTCTATTTGTGATGCAAAAGGTAAGCAGCACTATAGCAGTTTAAAGGGCTCTCTGACCTTGAAGAAGATGTTACCCAAGATATTACTGTCTATCGCTTCTCAAAGGAGAAACTACAAGAATTTTTGAAAAGCAGAATTACACGGATCACCGCAAGTCAAGCTTTCAAGGAGTCGAAAACTGTGACTAGAATATTGGCGAGGGATGGACTAATGGATGACGGCAAGGAGGAGTTGTTGAATCGTATGTTATACTATTTATTCACGAACCTTTTGTTGACGGTATACATTCGTAGTTGGTCGGATTCGCGCAGGCTGTGACTTGCTAAGTCAATATTTATCCCCAGAGGACAAGGCATTGATGCTGCAGGCGTACGAGTGAGTGCCACTACGATCATCACAACCCTTCTATTACTGACTTGCGCTACGTAGTTTTTCTGAGTTGGACCAACATATCCAATGGCTGCATGAAATTGCTGTTAAAAATGCAGCTACCACTGCACCCGCTAAGAAGGGCAAGGCAGACGCTAAAGGGGGCGATAAAAAGAGAAAAGCCACGAAAGCGTCGCATGGAGTAGAGACGTTGAAGAAAGCCAATGTGAATGGAATGGCTAAGATATCAAGCTTCTTCAATAAAACTAGTTAAGTTTCGATCTGATGATACCCTTTCATGTTAATGCTATTCCCTCTTGGTTAATCACATTTTTAAACATCACACTTTTAATGACGCGCAACTTTTGATTTTTCTCGTTTTCCATTTCTTTTCTGTTTTTTCTATTTTGTTGGTCTTTTGTTCAATGACTTCTGCCTCTGTTCTCGTGAAACATTACGCTCATAAAGCCATACAAACCGAGCTTCCTGCTTTTTTAGAACCCTCTCCAGTTATCAACTCGATTGGCGTGAAGGGACATACTGCCAACGCCCCAGTTGAGACCGCATATATGCAGCTTGCATTTACAGAAAACGCTTTCATCAATACAAAGGAACAAAAGTATAATGGCATTTCTTCCCAACGTCCTTCTCTGCTTCCAACCAGGAGCGCCCGTGTCTCTTCTCTGCCAAATCATATATCGGAACACGATCCGATTATTCCGAGTAGACGGATTGTGTCAATGCCAGACGTATATCTCGACAATGGCATTTTAAGACCTCGTTATATACACGACAATTCCAACGATTCTTACTTGCCTTTCGAGCCTGGTTCTCGTGGTGATGGTCGACGTCAATACATCGATGACCTCCCTCGCACCCCTTCCCCATCCTCACCAGATTCTATCATGATAATTGGCAATGATATTCATGTTCCCGAATTGCTACATCGCCCAGCATCAAGGAATCCAGGTGAGTCAGGGCAATTCAAACGATTACCTGTAAGCTAACACCGACAACACTGTAGATTGGACGTCTTGGGCGAGTAGCCCCCCCAAACCTATTCCCGCCCTTCATGGCCCTTTGTCTTTGCCTTATGCGCGCTGCCCATCGTACGAAACCCTCTACCATTCCACACCTTACATATGTTCATTCCACTTGTAGCGGAGCCGAAGGCACAGTTATAGATGGTGACGACCTTCCTCACAAAATATGGGGTCTTGGATTAGATGAAGCGCAATCGCAGATTAAGACTACCAGGGAAACCCATGTCTCTCAGCCATGGGTAGGGGGTACTTGGACTCAGCCAGATAAACCCTTCTCTGCGCGTTACGACTCTGGGGCTGTGATTGACCTGATTGAGCAGAAAAACTTGTTTTCAACTAAAGACTCGTATCGCTCCGTTCCTAGGCTTAAGAACTCCACCGCTGTGGACGACCTTGCTTCTCGCATTACTTTTAGGCCTAGGGTGCACCCAACGCAGCATAGTCGCATGGATAGCATTGACCTTGCAACACTTGTACCACGTCAGGATTTAGCCGGTACCATACCGCGATACCTCTATCCCTCGTATGATCAGAGAGGCGCCATCCCTTCGCCTGCCGAGTCTGTACGGTCTTCTTCTGTTCGACTCAACACGGCGGCGCAGGTCTTCGTCCCTTCAAATAAAAACACGTCTACAACAGGACCTGGCAGTCGTGAAAATATTAAAGAGCTTCCACCCTCTATCTCCTTCTTTGCTGCTCAGCACTTGACCCACCCAGAAGCGGAGTTGCCTACACCTCCTATGACTGTTTCTCCTGAATGGTCCCCAGTGTTCCATTATCCTGCTTTGCCTAGCCTGACGGGTATCTCTGGCTTAAATAAACACTTCGATAAATCTGTGGACGGATCCTTTCAACATTTATCAACATTGGACACCTATTCTCCCTACCTCGACGGCTTTGACGACCACGCCGCAAATCTCATGACATATATGCGGCAAATTCGAGAGCAAGAGTTAATTCTGAATCGACAGGAACCACATGCGGATCTTCGACAAAGCTCTCACCTGGTTGGCACGCCGGCTCTCTCTGTTCGCAATCATGGAAGCGGTCATATGTCTCGGGCCAATGTAAACGTTGAAAACTCGATTGCGGAAAACCAGCTGGGACTACAGCACACAGATATAACTCCTGGGACTGGATCTGACCACCTTGACAGAAGGAAGAACTTGACTAGTCAGCATCCCCGCTCTATACCTCTGGCTCGCTTGATCCAGAGAAGGCTTTCTTCTGTCGTCGAGGAGGATGGTCCTGTTGATAGACTTCTCCCTGTTCTAAGGCAAAGGCCTAATTACGACGGAGTAAAATCCAGACCTACCGTTCCGTATGGTTTCAATAGGGAGCACCCCAATAACTGCGATTCTAAAGGTGAAGGAAAGGCCGTCAGCAAGTCGGATTCTAACAAAGTTTTGGAAAGTGATGGGTCATCGACAGGAAGCACGAGCTCTGGTGCAGGTTACCAGCAACGTGCGAGCCGAGGTCCGCGTCTTGATCACGGAAGATCCGTCCAGCTAGAGGACACGCGAGAGAAAGGGCACAACGAGCGACAAGCAAACAGAGGCGACGGTCATAAAAAGAAGTTCAAGTCAAAAAGAAGGAATGACGGTTCTGGGCCTTGACGGTATCAGCCGGTTTGATTTTAGATGCTATAGACATTCTCTGCAATGATTTGATTTCAGCTGTCGAAGTCTTGTTTTTTTGAGCACACAAGTCTTTTTGGTAAAATAATTGACTGTAATAATTTCTAAAACTCCTGATAGCCCCGTTCATTGAACTCGATTTTAAGTCATAGCCAGCCACTGAAAAGTTTCGGGACAAATTAGGCTTTGACGAAGAGATCAGTGAACTTGTCGACGGGGAGCTTAGCCAGGGACTGGGCGTCAGAGACAGTGTCAAGGATCCTTGAAAGTAAAAGGTGAGCTTTGCGGCGACAAGGTGGAAAAAGAAGACTTACTTCTGTTGGTGAGCCTCGTCGAAGTGGTAAGAGATATGCCTCTTGAACTTGTTGATGAGGAGAGGAGTTCCTTCGGTGCGGCGCCTCTTGTGACCAACGGGGTACTCGATTTCGACCTCATCGAGGACAGTTCCGTCGTTGAGCTCGACAAGGAGGGCGTTGCCAATGGAGCGCTTCTCGGGGTCATGGTACTCGGTGCTGAAGCGGGGCTCTTCAACGCAGTGAATCTTGGCACGGAGCTCATCGATACGGGGATCAGCCGCGGAGGCGTCGGTGCTAAAGGGCGGTCAGAAGTTGTACACCATATGGGTGACTGAACGTACTAGCTCTCAGAGGTCAATTCACCAAAGATGAGAGGATAAGCGACCATGTAGTTGATGGCATGGCTGATATCACAGGTCAATGTTAAGATCAGAAGCAGACCAAGAGCGTGCTTACTCTCGGTCAGCAAAGTTGTCAAGAGGACCCTGCTTGTCGATAATACGGATAGCAGCCTCCTGAGTGCGGATGCGAACACTCTTGATGTCATCAGAGGTCTTGCCCAAGGCCTTGAGCTTGTTGTGGATGATATGAGCAGCCTCAACAGCGGTTTGGGCGTGGAACTCGGCAGGGAACGAAATCTTGAAAAGAACGTTCTCCATGATGTAGGAGCCGTATGGCCTCTGGAACTGGAATTCTTTGCCCTAAGGGTTGGAATATGAATAGGGGTGTTTAGAGACGAATTGAAAGATAGATGATACCTTGAAGAGAACATCGTAGAAGCCCCATGTCTTGGCAGTAAGAACGGAAGGAAGACCCTTCTCACCGCGCTGGACCATCCAGGCGAGGTTGACGGCGCGGGAGCAAGCGTCACCAGCAGCCCATGCCTTGCGAGGACCTGTGTTGGGGGCATGACGGTAGGTACGGAGAGACTGACCATCAACCCAAGCCTGTGATACGGCATCGACTGTCTGATCGCGGTTCAAGCCAAGCAGTTTGGAGACTACTGCAGTGGATGCGACCTTGACCAAGACGACGTGATCGAGACCAACGCGATTGAAAGAGTTGAGGAGAGCAAGACCGCCCTGGATTTCGTGGGCTTTGATCATAGCCTCGAGAATATCGCGAACAGTGAGGGCCTGTCCTTGACGGGCGAGATGATCAGCAACGGCCAAGATAGCACCCAAATTGTCAGATGGATGACCCCCTGATTGACATTCATGAGCAAGATAAAAACCAAAGGTCGTTTAAGAGAGTACTCACACTCTGCAGCGAGCCAGCAGTCATTAAAGTCGAGCCATCGAATGGCAGCACCGATGTTGAATGCACCTCGAATGGGGTCGAGTTGATAGTTAGTTCCGGGAACTCGGGTACCTAAGGGTGGTGAGAAGGTTAGAACCGGATCTTGAATGCAAGTCAAAATATCGTGAAATCGTACCATTGGGGACAACGGTGCCCTCGACGACTGGACCCAAAAGCTTTGTGCATTCAGGGAACCTCAAAGCCTCCAAACCGCAACCAATTGTATCTATAAGACAAAGTCTGGCAGTTTCGAAAGCCAAATCGGACTCGATTTTGTAGTTGTGGACATAGTCAGCGATGTCCTGGAGAACTTTGTCTGCCTCTGGACGAACAGTTGACTCTCCGTGGTGAACAGACGACATTGAACGAACAGAGATTGAACTGGAAACGGAAAGAGAAGGAATCGATGACCGGAAAGCCGCTCCGGGTTTTCTTGAGTGTTGTAGTTGGGTCAAAGAAGAGAAAGTTCTAGTCGCAAGAGCAGAACGACGAGAAATCAAACCAGAACGAGTTAAAGCAAACATTTTATCTTCTTCAACTCGCCAGTCACCCAACAAATAAAAAAGAAACAATAAAGAACACGAAAACTCGAATTTAAGCACTTGAGACCAACCCAACCCCACGTGATTATATAATAATTGTGGGGAAACTAAATAAATCAAAATCCGGGTCAACATTAACCATTTCTCTAACACCATCATGCTTGATCGTGAATCTCATTCCTCGTCCAAGGAACCCCTATCAACACCAAAGCAGAAGAAACGTCGTCTTCATGGCGCTTGCGATGCTTGTCGTAAAAAGAAAGGTATTGTATAATTATTACCTTTTATTATGATTACTAATATACTTCTAGTCAAATGTAGGTCCTTTCATGCCACTTGTAGGCGCCCTAGATTAATATGTCGATCGATATCAAGGCGATAGCGCTAATATGCCCGCCAATATTTGTTCAAATTGTATATCCGCTAGTATAAGTTGCACTCATGATATCCCCCGACAACCAAAGGTAATCAGTGCACCTATCTGAATCGTCTACAACCTGTTAACATCTTTCGCCCTTCTGATCAGAAAAAGGAAACACAGCAACTGTAAGTGCCATCAACGATCCGCTACTCACATATTAAAGTCTTTTTAAAGATACATAAATTCTTTGGAGCAACGTCTGGAGAAACTCGAACGCTTTTTACAGACAGTGCGTTTTCCCATGTCATATTGCTACTTTATATTCACTTGTGTCTATTTAGGCTCACCCCGAGAAAGATCTTGAGAATATTGTTGGAGGAAGCCCTGAAGACTACGAGGACGATTCAGGTCCTGAGGCTGCACCAGCGAAATCTCATCCTGATCTCAGGGCACCAGCTTCCTCAAGTCTCCCTGTGCCCAGCACAGCCCCCGCACCATCACCTTCTCACCTCTCGATTGCCCCTTTGTCGCCTCCACCAGAGGATGACTCTGAAGAAGCTGACGATTTGTCCTTTTTGAAACTTTCAGAGTATATGGGTTCAATGACTCTCGAAACAAGAGAAGAGCGTTTCTTTGGCCAATCCAGGTTGGATCTGTTCGTCTCTTACAATCATCTGCTTATCTATATTATCTATAACAGTGTATTCATGTTCGCAAGCAATGCTTTACAAATGAGGGCCCAGCTTCTTGGCAAGGATACAGCATTGGATACCTCCAAGTTTAGACGCCCTTTATATTGGGAGCTCAGACCCGTAGGTACCCAAATTCCCCATATTTTAGTATGTACCTCATCAGCTATTTATATAGTGGGAAATGGAATACGCTGCAACAAATCCTGTGCACTTCGTCTATCCAGAAGCCGATCTTCTGGACAGCTTGACGGCTCTTTATTTCGAGAGAATCCACATTTACTACCCATGCCTTCATCAGCCAACCTTTATCAAGCTGCTCAAGGAAGGCGCCCATCTTACTGATTACGGGTTTGGCATGATTGTTCTCATGGTCTGCGCACTTGGCTCACGGTATTCACCTGACGCCCGTGTGTTGAGTCCTGGTGATACTGTTGGATTATCGAGCGGTTGGAAATTCTTTGTTCAAGTGCCATTCCATCGCAATACCCTTTACCACCGCTCCATACTTTACGATCTACAATATTTTGCGGTATATACTTCATTTAGCTGCCTTGTTCTTCTAAACTGATCCGCTCTTTCTTCAGCTTGCTACTATCTATCTCTTGGGAACTTCCATTCCACATGCAGCATGGCACATGATTGGCACTGGCATTAGATACGCCTTAGAACGTGGTGCCCACCGACGCAGAAATTTGGGACAAAGACCGACCGCCGAATATGAGCTCCAAAAGCGATGCTTCTGGTATAAACACTCTCGTTCGTGATAAGCTCTTCATTTATTTATTTCTGCCAGGTGTATGGTATGTGCTGACAGGATGATGTCTGCTTTCCATGGACGCCCCATTGCGCTGCAAGATGAAGAGTAAATTAAGCTACCTTGTTGCTGGGAACTTTTGTGCTGATTTTTATTTTAGTTTAGACGCTGAATACCCAGTCGAATGTGACGATGAGTACTGGTACACAGATGACCCAGCAGATGCATTCAAGCAACCCCCAGGCAAGCCATCCAAATTAACAGCATTCGTGTGCCATATCAAGCTCTTCGAAATGCTTGCCTTTACCGTTCGAACCCTGTATTCGACAAGGAAGTCGAAACTTTTGTCGGGCATGATTGGACATGAGTGGGAGCAGCGCATTGTATCAGAGCTTGACTCTGCAATGAATAACTGGAAGGATACCCTCCCAAAATTCTGTCCGTGTCACTATCTGATCCCTGCCTTGACTTACTGACATCGACCTCCTTCACAGTGAGATGGAACCCTGAAAACCCCAACTCCGACTTTTTCCATCAGTCAGCTATTCTGCATACGACATTCTGCTTCTGCGAAATATGGATTCACAGACCGTTCACACTCAAGCAATCCCCTTTGACCATGACATCCTTTGCAATGTGTACCAACGCGGCACGTCAATGCAGTAGTATCTTAGAGGCTGCGATATCCAGGGGTATCCGCATTTTCCCACATTACATTGTGGGTGCTCTATTATCGTTTTTCATGATGCTTGGGATGCTCACCAACTCTTAGATGACCTGCTTTGCTTCAACTATAGTACTATTTCTCAGTGCATGGGGCAAGTCAAGGCCAGGACGTTCAGAAGAGCTTTCCAAAGAGATGGCCATCATCCAGAAAAATATTGCCTTCCTCAAAGAGTGCGAAAAACGGTACGTAGATACGTAGTTCCTTTGTACAATACGTTGCTAAGTGACCCCTTATGACAAAAAGATGGCATACTGCAGGCCGCACTTGGTACGCGCTACTCTACATCCCACATACATCTTTCTTATAAGTTCTCAGTGATCTTTTATCGGCTCTGGGATCTCTCACGGAGTACCAAAAGTCTGCGACTAGCAAGCGCCGGCGTGCGGATTCTCTCACAGCAAGCGAAACCACTCCCAAACCGACAAGCTCAGTTGCAACAGCGCCTCCGACGACAAATCAACCTGTATACAGTTCTCCTCCTCCACCACCACCACCACCACCACAACAACAACAACAACCGCAACAGCAGCAACAGCAAATTCATCAGACATATCAGGATGTTCAACCTCTACCCGAAACAGCGAGCATGATGCCTTCAACCGATTGGGACCTGAGTAATTTACTGCTTGTTCAAATGGGATACGTTCAACCAGGGCAAGAAGAGGGGGCTCAACAATACCAACACGGATACCCAAACCAGTTAAATCGCAATGGAGCGCAGAATACGGCATTTGGCTCTTCCTGGACAGATGTCCAACAGACCGGTGCATATGGCATGCCAAACTCGTACTCGAACGTGGACCCCAGAGGTCATTCATCTTTCACGGGACCTGGAGGAAGTGGATATGAACATCAGGGAGGCAATTTTGGCACCAATGCACCCCTTTCGAATACTGTTTGGCAAAATATTCCCAGTAATTTGGAGTAAGTCATCTTTCGCTTTGCTTCCTGTATCTGTTGCCAACTGTCAAATCGATGCTGATGACTCTTTTTTTTTGTGCTCAGTATGGAGGAATGGGATGCCTACCTCTCCACCATGGGCACCAGTTAAGTTCGATGCCCTCGGGCATGTCAAACGGTTTTGATGGTGTCAAGATCAAGGAGTGATGCAATAAATGATGAATCCCGCAGATTCGAGTGGGCTATGGGCTACAATGTAATATTTGCTTGTTTTTTCTTTGTATGTATCAGAATCATAGTTCAAGATTGTAACAGTGTCATGCGTAAACGTGGCTGATACGATTTTACATGTATTAAAAGTTTTGCTTTGTATCTGTAATTTATGTATTTTCAATATGCCTGTCTGACGTCGTGCGCTTTACACCACTTGGGTGCAGATGCGAAGTCTCCGCACTTTGTCTGCACCCATAAAGAGAGGTTTTGGCTCAACTGAAATGCCTATTCATTCAGATTCATGTTACTGAAGACTGTCAAAAGGCAGTAAAACGACAGAAGACAACAAATGAAAATCTATTTTTACTGTTGTCGTTATGCTGAAAAGCACAAATACCTTTCTAGTACTCCCGATTACATTGCAATTGAGAGCGCGCGGTGAGGAGCGGTGACATCTAGCGACATCGCCTTTTTTGACAAGACCTTGTAAACGGCGACCCTTCAATGCTTGAGACGCAAATTGAGCGGTCCCTAAAGCCTTGGCACGTATTTTGAATCGGCTATTGAGTGGATGTCATTAAAGGGGCAAGGTACCGGGCGCTGAAGCGCTTAGACCTTGTCGTACTGATCTCTGCCCCTTGCTTTATGACCGTTGTGGTAAAAAAGTTGCGATCGAGAAGTCTCGGCACGTCATCGACTGCGTATGCGATATTATACGTAAGATGTTATAAAAAGTAAAAGTAATTTCAGCCGCACTCCAAGGCAGTCCAGACATACATATGTCCCGGATAATTTCTTGAGCAGGTGAAATGCCCAGACGTTTACGCAATAGTACAGGTGAACAATCCTCGGACTGAGAGTTGTTCTAACCGAAGCATAACTCATTAGATTCATGACGCGACGTTGTAATTTGGCAAGGGTCGGACTAGGACTTCTGCGTCGTGTGGAGCTTCGCCCATTTGTTTCCAGCAGGGCGTGCAAAGAACGCAGGGGCTCTCACCGAGCCTGACGTCTCCTACAATTGAAACAACCGCCGGGACGCGCTGGCATAAACGACAAAGATCCAAAAGTGGGGGCGTAATATGTAACGTTAATGGAAACCCAGAGCGGTGATCAGAAGGATGTTGAAGTCTATCGAGATGAAATGTTGATTTGTGCGGCTCATCCCAATAGAATTTTTAAGTTCCACATACCTGATCTGGTCAATGACTATGAAGTGCTCACAGTTGCCCTGATGGACTAACCAATAAGGCTCGTTCAAGCGCAAAGTGAGGGAGGCAAACGTAGTGCTGTTCAAGGGTGACGTCGCCTTACGAACATCAATGTCATTCCTTTTGAATGAATCGACGTGAGCCACTAGTTTTCTAGAAGTCTTCAAGTCAGGATAAATTAATCTGGGAAGTATGAGCGCCGTACGCTGCGTAGTCTCCGTCAGTCGTCCCATCGCCATAGACAATGCCCTCGATGCACATGAAGCAACCGTTGGTGTCAGTAGACGGCTGATCTCCTGTGGATGGAAGTGACTTGAATACGCATGGCAAGACTCTGAAAAGGTCATGTAACGTTTGGGAAGATAGTAGTGCATGCTGGGACAGCCGAGTGACGTAGCTAGGCCCCCATGAAACACGGTTGTAGACCGATATAGTCACGACCGCTGCGAAAGGGTCTGAGTTGACAATTTCTCCGTTACTTTTCTGTAGATGTATCAAAAAAAGCAAGGCAAAGACAGCATGTCACGCACTGGCCGTTGGAGGACATTAAAGTCTGAATTTCTAGGTGTCCTCATAAAATGAACAGCGTCTGCATCCAGTCTTTCCTTTGTTGTCAGTAGGCTTTCTTATCCAAGGGGGTGAAATTACCTCCAGCTTGAGAGGGATATTGATTGTATATCTTTTTGAAGGGTGACTACACCTTCAGACGATGTTTTAGTTGTTGACTGTGAATTCCGAGCAGACTTCGATGGTCTGGAGTTCCCGGCAGAGGAAAGCGCGCCAACGGTGTGTGTATGATCCTTTATCAAATAAGCAGACAGCAATGGATCAGACCAGGTATTAGTGAGAGTAGATTTGATATCTTCCACACTATGAAATTGTCAGAGAAGCATTGTTTACAAAAGATGAAGTGTACCTGCATTCGTCTTCCAGCTCCTGGCTTGCTTTCTCAGTATCCGAAAACACCTGAAAATCTAGTTTTGAAGTATCCAAAAAGCTCTGAATATTTATTAATTCAGAGGGTGGACCAAAGAGACATTCCAAGTTGTATGTTTGACCTGTGTTCATTGGTGATGATGAGACGCGTCAAAGGCTGAGTAAATTAGAAATTGATGGCATTTGTGTTTACGCGTTGTTATTTTGGATTCAAGATACCGCCAAACATGATTCTACGCTTCATCACTTTCAAACACGATGGCCATTCCCACTACAACACCTCAGCTCGTTGAATCCATAGAACAATTCGATGACTCGGTCTCTTGGGTCAACGAAATTCTTGCATCGCATACCGATGACCATGAAGACTTGCCAACGTCAGATCTAGTTGTCGTCGAAAACCATATTACACAGCTCTTGACAGCCCTCGATCTGGCCTCGGAGGACACTTCTTCACAGCTGGAACGAATAATCGATGATGTGTCGCGGGGAATTCCTCGTCTGGCTTATGATCTGCATTTCATGAAGGATGGCGCAGCAACTCTGCAGGCGTCGTTAGTTGGCGTGCTACAACGCTCCAAGGATGCCATTCCAAAAGAGACAAGCGTTGCATTAGATGACTTGCATCACCTAGACCTTGTGAAACGTCGTATGGAGGCTGCTAGGGAAGTTTTGCGCGAGGCAGAAAGTTGGAGTACGCTGGAGCACGAGGTGACGACTCTTATAGGGGAGAAGAGTTATGGTAAAGCGGCAGAGAGACTCTCAGAGGCCAACAAAAGTATGGTGGTCTTCCAAAACACACCGGAATACGATCCACGTCGAACCCTTATGGTTAACTTGCAAAACCAACTCGAAGCAGCTCTCAGCACCGCGTTGATTTCAGCCATTAACTCGCAAGATTGGGCAGCTTGCAAAGACTATTTTTCAATATTTTCAGTCATACAGAGAGAACCGGAATTCCGAAACTACTACTATGGATCGCGCAGGACACCTGTCATAACGTTCTGGCAGAATGCTATTCTGTCAGATTGCAACGGCTCACTACCCACCACAGGAGATCAGCATCCCCAATATTTTCCAGATTTTCTACCCAAATTCTACACCAACTTCTTGTCCCTAGTCAATACAGAACGAATCTCGATTTCGTCCATTTTCCCGGATCCTACTATCACACTCTCCCAATTTATTTCGTCGACACTTGCCTCACTTCAACCCACTATACCCCATAGGCTGGCGTCATTCAGTTCCCACCACGGTGATTCGTCGCTTGCTCAATTAATCCCTGTCTTGCGGGCTACAGAGGAGTTTGCAACAAACGTAGAAAAGGTTATGGAGAAGATTAGATACTCATCTTCGCCGATGACTACCGCGAGACCCAGCGCAGTTGACAAGCCACAGTCACATAGAAGGAAATCCAGCCGCATGTCAATTTCGCTCCGGCCAGGCCAGCATCGGCCTCTAACAACCAATTCGAGTTCAAACGTTACCGAGCCTTTGGAGAGTATGGAATGGGACCAGGAACTCTTCCAGCCTTTCATCGAGTTCCAGGTCGACTACGCCGCCCTAGAGAAGAGATACTTGGAGCAATCACTTCACGATATCATTGCAAATGATACTCGAGACAAAACCCAGGCCGTTGACCGGCCGCGTTTGTTCAGGGAGCGTGCGATAGACATCTTTGGTGTTGCAGACGGAAGTATGAATCGTTGTCAGAATTTCACACATGGCTACGGTGCCTCTGGCTTGGTGCAAACACTGGACACTTTTTTCCAATCATTCATTGATAGCTGGACGGCCGAGATTCAATCAGAAACTTCTAATCAATCGTCCCTCATAAAGAATGCCTTGTCACAGACGGAGCTTGCGGATCTGGATTACAGTGCAGAGGATTGGTCGAATATACAGCTAGCACTTCACCTACTTGGATCTGCTCGGACCGTCTTCGACCGATTGACAACATTTGAGGCCAGGCTACGAAGTTATCTTTCGCAGATTGCTGCCCAATTTCGATTGTTTTCAAATGACCCAATTAATTTCATGACAGCTCCAACAAGGGGAGAAACCCAACTCTTGGAACAGTCAACTCTGAATTCTGCTGAACTCCATTCACTTCTGATCAGCATCGAACAGGACTCAATCCCACGTGAGTCGCAAACCCCTTTTTCTGCCACCTTTCGCAATCAGGCACCTGCCCCTCCTTCGTTGCCGGACCCTTTGTTGGCCAACTCGCGCCAGGCGTTATATAATTTCGCCCAGACGTGCCAAAACTCCACAGCAAACACAATTCTTGCACCGCTGCGAAATCATCTGGCAGGTTACGCATCATCGGCAGTTTGGCGATCTCAACTGGATCCTACGACTACAATATCAAGCAACGAATTGCGGGTCCCCACTTTCTCCTTATCGCCTAGCGAAACTGTTCAGCGAATTGCTGAAGGTCTCTTGAATCTCCCACGTCTGTTTGAAGTCTACGCGCATGATGAGGCCCTGGCCTTTTCGCTTCAGACACTCCCCCATGTAGAACCTGAGACGCTTCAACACTTGTCAGATCAGTCACAGGAGATGCCAACACAACAAAGTCACCGGCGCCGTCCTTCCATAGCTAGACCGGACGGAATCGATAGTGAGATTGTGTCCTCGGCCTGGCTCAGCTCTCTCGGGCACACATTTTTGGAGCACTTAACATCCAATGTTCTTCCGTCGATTCAACAACTTAGTTATGGAGGAGCTGCTCAACTTGCTTCTGATCTGGAGTACTTGTCCAACATTGTTCGGGCTTTAAATGTGGAGCACGCCGCTTTGGAACAGTGGAAGGTTTACACGTCCATGAACGACGAGGTTGGGTCAAAAGCCCTGCAAGACATGTACGCCGAGTCCTCAAATACAAATACGATCTTGGAACGCGTCGGGAAAATGCGTGGCTGGTGCTAAACCTTTCGCATCTCAATGATGTGAATATTGTTCTGGGTCGATGTAATATATGTAAGTCGTGGCAGTATTTACTACAAGACATTGATTGATTTTCTTTCGATTAGTTCCTTCCTTGACATCGATGACGCGAAGTTGACCTCTCTCGTACATGCTATAGCTATCTATGTATCTCACTGCCTTCCGTATCGTGTGCGGATTAGATTCATGGAAATTGCGCTTGTTTGAAGGCTCGCGCAAGTACGCTGAGAACTCGGAACCGAATGACAGATGAACACTACAAGCTTTCAAATTTTAATCCCTGCCCAGTCATAGCTGCCAACCAGCTCCAATGTGTTGCCCGTCCATCGTGTGGGTTTCGCATGTCGCTGTTCTTTATCTTTACGCAACTACCATCCAGGCATGACTTCGCACAACTGCGTGGGCCACCCCCGTCCCATGAGGTGTTTATCGAATTCCAGCGGCAGACGATAATATGCCACTTGTTCTGCGTGTACCTACCTGCGGTCTCTTCCAATTCCGAGTAACATGTTTGACATCAGACAGAATAAACTCGGCAATAAGCGCGAGTCTTCAGAGTCGTTGCCTGCGAAAGAAAAAGTTCCCCGCACCCCAAAATGGATGTAATTACATTTAGCGAGCGCTCATCGTTGTCTGTATGCGTATAAGGTCAAGGGACGCTTGTAGGGTTGCTGGAACGCAAGAAAGAACGCATGGTTACCGATGGCTTTCGGGGACGATATCCAAGTAAGTATAGATAATTACGGGTTGGAAGTAAATGAAGGTTTCAATGCCGGAACCTCTCAGTCCGCTTGACGACATACTTAGAATTGTGAACATCAGCAAGTCTGAGGTCTCCAGAGTCAGATGAGTAATTCATCTTGACACTTTTGAGTTAATGCGGTTTGGGGACCCTCTTTGAGTGTAACCAATCCTGGAAGTAACCCAGTATGGATGGCTCTACAAGTGAATCCACATCGGAATATTTAAAATCAGGAGGTTGGAGCCTTGAAAGGCGTCTTCGCTAAATAATGCTGAGCAATAAGGGAACCAACACCCCTGACAAATCCGAGGGGAAATTTGATGGGGACCTGAGCTATTATTCTATGAAAGCCGCTCATGTTGAACGAGGAGATTGCAAGTGACTACCCAACTACCATTGTGGTTTTGACGATTTGATTGATTAGACGTATGTATGTAATGTCAAACAAGCGATAAATTTGCGCTTAAATAAATTAATGTTGTAGGATTGACCATGTAGCGCGAACGTCTTGCACAAGACGAAAAAAAAGAAAACAAGGGCTTTTGGTCATAGTAGTTGTTCGGATGTCCATCATGCATCAGGCACCAGGACCAGTAGCAGTATGACCGGTTCAAGGGGTCCGGGCGTTCTTGATTTGACGTACTGACGAAATCACATTTCTTGGAAAATGCAAAGGGTTTTTCTAGCTCTCTCGAAAAATCGCAGGTTCTCTAGATATGTAGATTATTAAAATGGTTTATGACGCCGATAACGTTGAAGTTGGACAACTTTTGTGTGTGTAAATGGTTACCATAGTTATGATAGGGCTTTTTTGATGTACAGTTGAGGAAGGGTTTTTTTGATTTCAAAGGGAATGAATACAAGCTTCTCTGGCAGTTCAGTCAAGCAAGTTGTTTAGAGAGGATCAGGGCAAGGGATGAGGGGTCCGCGAATGATTGAAACTGAACAGGAGACCATGTAATCCGATGGAGCAACTGACTGAAAAAAACATAGACAGTAGGAGCTGGAGAGGATGGAGTTGACAGATCTGTAAGTTGAGCACAATGATAACAGAGCCAAACGTCATGCTTATGGTCAGAACTACCCTGCCGTTCCTGGATAGGACATGGACATCTAACTTATGTACGAAAACTCGGCCCTGATCAATTTATATGTTATCCCGATTTCATCTCGAGAGCCTACAACCTTTGTCGGCTGCGGACTGGGAGGCTAACCTTCTTCAAGTCACAAGCCCCGACCCAGGCGCGGGACCATTCCTTTCCACTTGTATCAGCTTGTATCGTCAACATGTAACAAGATGACATTCAAATCAATTTTTTTCATTTCCTCAGGCACGTCCTAAAGTTGTACTAAGAGTTTCATAATGCTATAAGACCGGGATTTCAAAGGACATGGATCTTTGTTAACTCACCCCAACACCGCTTCGTTACAACATGAACTCTAACAAGGTACGTCCTTCGCCACCTTCGTCATTGCTGATCCTAAGCGCTCGTTCGCAGTATCCCTCTTCCGTTCAATGGAACACACAACAGTATCCTGCGGGTGCATACTCGCAGAACGTTTATCAGTCTCCGATGCCAATCAGCCCCAATTCACCAACCCAACCCATATCGCCAGTGTATAACGGTGGAGATGCCATGCCTTCTGGTTACGCGTCTGCCTATTACCCACCATCACCAACGTTTCCTAGTTCACCTCAAGGTAGCCAGCATGGATATACATCTATGCCATCCAACAGCAATGTCCCGATGAACTACGCTCAGGCCCAAGGGCATCACCGCTCGTCTCACTCTCATCATATCCCCCGTCCACAATCTACTGTCCCGCATTATTCATACCAGCAACATGCACCCCATGGCTACTCCCCATATCAACAGAGCTCTTCGAACAGCCCCCCTCATGTTTCTGGCGGCCGCGTGCGTTCCAATTCCTTTGCAAAACTACCGTCGTCCCCACATGGAATGAATCAAAGCCCACAACCTGTTTATCCCGACATACCAGTTCACCAGACAATTGGTATCTCTTCTGACTACCCAACATCCCCAACACGCCCATTCTCCTGCGATTTATGTTCTCTCTCATTCAACAGGCAGCACGATTTAAAACGGCACCGTGAAACTCATACAGGGGAGAAACCCTACCTTTGCAATGGAGGATGCGGAAAAACCTTTACAAGAAAGGACGCCTTGAAACGACATCAAGTAAGTTGTTCAACTGCTCGATATTACATACCAGATCTAACGATATATCAGCTCGTGAAGAGTTGCGGAAAGGTCGAAGATTCATGGTCTTGATGGGGATTATGCCCCAATCTGAACGGTAGGTTGTTAGAGTGGATCTATTGTGACGCAAAACATTAATGCACCCGTTCTTCAAGGATTTTTTATCACTGTATTTTATTTTTAGAGCGATCGATACATAATTCTCCTACTTGCAACATATTAGTGTAGTGCAGGATTAGTTTTGGAGAGAGCTGTGCTCCGATATTGCTAACCTTACTAATGCCTTCGTTTCTTTGTATAATTTCCTTATGAGAAGGCTTTCTCCAGTACCCAGGCGTCAGCTGGTGTAATTTTTTTATAGTAATTTTCATGGACTCGTATTTCCTTGAAGTCGTGGCTCTCATAGAACCTTTTGGCATCCTCATTGGAGACCTGGACATGAAGATAGATCTTGTCCACTTTGGGTTTGTGGGCGGCTGCGGCTGTTAAGATCGCCGAAAGTGTTTGAGAACCTAGCTTTCGAGACCGGTAGGGCTATGCAAAAGATATTCAAATGGGATCAAGGACAGAAAGATAAATGCGTACTGCCAAGATGCCCATCGTCATGAGGTACAGGACATTCTGTCCATCGACTGTCTCTTGACGGCAGCAAATAGTACCGACCTACAAACAAGGGGAAGCTGTCAGCAGGATGGCTATGTGAATACCGGTACCCCACAGAAGACACAAACAGGGATATCATTGTAATAGACTAGATACTTAGTTATTAGCTGTTCGGCCCTCAAGGTGTCGCTGGTGACGGAGAAGAACACACCAAGTTTACAAAAATCTTCAACCTCAGGTGCTTGGATATCTTTGTAGAATTTTTCACTATATTTTATTGGGAAAAGTACGGAGTTCAGTTTGCGAACAGTACCAATATTGTTTGGTGTTATGGAAGAGAGGGAAACTTTCAATGGGGTTGTTGTATTGTTCGACGACATGATGATAACTTTATGATCGTAATGGTGAAAGCGCAATCTAAAGTTGAACGTTGAACAATGCTGCAACTTGTAACAGCGGAGAGTCAATTTACCTTCGTGGGATGTCACACCTAGAATAGAAAGGCTGCGTGACAAACTCGGTTGATTGGCGCTTTGGTACTGTACGAACATTTCGCCTTCCTTTCACGAAAAAAGACCATCCGAAGCTCTCGAGAAAGGTAACAGAATTGAACCCATATACAATCAATAGGTATGTCAAGCCTAACTAATGCTCAGTCAGAAGCTCAATTGATGAGTGATTCCGCCTCGTCGAGCTGCGCTTAAGTACCCCGTATTCAAACTACTGCACATTAATACTGTAAGACCACCAATATTTAGGCAGTAAGTGTGTGCGAGGTAGGACGTGTCAATTTGGAAGTACAGGCAACTTTTCGAATATTGGGCGCCCAAAATCGAAAAGAGGACCACTGAAGAGTTTTAAGCCGAATAAGCTCGAACATTTCATTTCTCAAAATGCGACCTTTTTCCTCGAATTTTCTTATATATATTCTGGAATTCGAAAGCTTCAACTTGAACGGTGTCAAGGATGCCCGGTGTCCCTTTGCCGTGAGCTAAAATACCGTGAGAAATAAAAGTGAGTTTGGCGCTCCGATGTCACGCATTTCCGGGTGACACGGTGACGGTAACCTGCTTTTAAGCCTTTCTTCTGCTTCAACTAGGACCGACTCACCACAACTGAAAACGGGATGTGAACTCAAATAACGACTGACCGCGGCGGCTTACGCGTATCGGGATGGACGAGAAATTGACAGCCGACAATCTGTGTGTTCATCTGACTCTTGGTCAATTCCATTTCAAGCTTCAAGATTCATCATGAATCGCCTCCGACTGAGGTCATTGGTCCCCGTTTCCGAATCACAGCTTTACTGGATCTGTTGCTCGTTTTTGTCTATTCGACTCAAGCGATGTCTGTTCTTCAGACTCTGGTCCCCGCTGACACAATATGCAGGGGTTGCTGTCATACCCATCTTTAGCGAAATGTGGCATCACTCGTGGCCGCCTTCGTAGGGCAATGTTTCTCGGCAACTTGAAATACATTCCTGAGCTTGATATCGATATACCAGCTTAATAGCATTGGGTCACTACTCCCGCTTCTGGTCTTCTCTCCTGTGGTCCCAGATATACATTTACTTTGATGGGACCCAACTGTCAAGACTGGCATGTTGACTTGAGATAGATAAGTCCGGCCCCAGCTGAATGGCGACATAAACTCTGCTCTGTAACTTGAAAGATATCCACTTGGACCACGCTTTTGAACAGTCATTATGTATTGACAACTCGTGATCATAAATGATACAAAGGGTCTATTTTGCTCCTTCAGACATAGGTCAGGAATCTGTTTGTGTGTGCACTTGTCAGGCCAATGACGTGGAATGGATGTATCTCAATTCCGTTTCCTTTAGGTCCGGCCATCCGGCACTTTTTTCCCTCCCTTTTATCAAAGTGCCAAAATATACGATAAAAGAGTTGATTACTCTTGCAGCGGTATCCAAGCGGCCTCGTGGTAAGAAACACTCTCCATCTGTCTATCCCTTTGTCAGACACATTCTGTTGGAATCTAGCGTCAGGCTCCTTGGTAGATGGACACTGGGCCGTTCATACTTACTATTTCAGGTATGATGTGCGTATCTGAGGTATGTGAAATATCGTTGCAAAGGAATCGCATTCCAGTTCTGCTGCTCACCACTGTGTTATATTCCTTTTTGGTTGTCAGCACTCGTGTAATGAAGCTGATGGTCTCGCTTCGACTGCTCTATTTCGCGGAATGTCTTTGAACAAGTTGAGTAACACACCATTTCGATATTTTTCTGACTCATGTCAACAACATACCGTTTAGAAGAAGGCGGAACGCTCGTATCTCATCCCTTTTTCTATATCTAGCTGATGAAGTGCTTACCGTCTCAATCAGGTATCAGAAACGCCCGAAGACTTGTACAGTCCGGTGCTAAATTCAACTCGTTGCTGACATCTTTTGATATCTTCCGCGCCTTGGACTGTCCGTCGGCATCAGTACTGCTGAGATGCAGTCAATTCAATGTCAACGCCAACAATACTTGTAATGATGGTCGATGATGAACACCATAAATTGATGATCTCCAACTCACAGAAATGTGATGATTATACAAAATTTCCCCAACCCATGGCCATGAGTGAAGTTACCAAGGGTCTTTTGTAACGCATTCAGAGCTGCGATCTAGTACTTATGGCTGTGCATGTGTGTGTTGGAATCGTAGCTTGCTTCCAAAACACAAGATGAAATAGTTTACAGCGCCTCTGGTTGTCAAGATGGTTGAGGCTATTCTGGTGGATAATTGAGAAAAAGCTGCGGGTTCTCTTGATTTTTCACTCATTTGAGCCTCGAAAAACATTATCTCTGTGACAACGAGGCCATCAGCGGAGTTATTTAGTAACCCCATTTATTGAATCATAACCTCAAAACCAAAATCGTCTTAACTCAGACAACTTTGAACAAACCACTGACTCTCGACGGAATCCAGATGGAAACAAAGTCTACATTATTGCAGAGACCCATGGGTCCTCGCAGTATCAATCGCTCTGCATCTCCGTTACATCCATCAGCCGTATCAGCAGAACCATCTCCTCATCGACGAGCTCCTTTTCCTCCAAAGCCCAGCCTTTCACTTCCGGTTTCTCCTCCTGCAGTACAATCTGAAGCTCCTCGTCAAGCAGCACCTCCACTTTCTTTATCTATACCGAAACCTCCCGGCTCTAGACCAGGTCCGCCGAAGATAAAACTACAGATCAAAGCGCCAGTTGGAGGCTCACTGTTTGAAAACTATGCGGGCGGTCCTCATGAAGAACCCGCAGTCAGTGCCCATCAAGAAGAAAAAACAATCAGACCCGAATCAGTGACCGTCATGCCCGCCCATAAAGCATCGGAAACACTTGATAATCTCCGCGAACTCGTCACTGAACTTGAAGCTATCAGGATCAGCGCGCCGGCCACGACAGCCTCTACTCAAGACAAGCGAATCCTACCCGAGGACTTCTCTGATGATTCGTTTGAAGAGCTCTCGGGATTGGGAGAAGGCGCTGGTGGTGCAGTTCACAAAGTCAGGCACAAGCCCACGGGTATGTTAATGGCGCGCAAAACTATCACTACGCTCTCTGCGCCAAGGAAGCAGCTAGTTCGGGAATTATCCATTGCAGCCAATGCTCAACATCCCAATATTATCAAGTGGTATGGAACGTACATGACCCCATCGTCGAGCGAAATTAAAATCTTGATGGAGTTTGGAGAAGGAGGAAGTCTTGAATCTGTTGGGAAGCGCATCAAGGAGAGAGAGGCTATTGTAGGAGAAAAGATCGCTGGAAGGTTGGCTGAAGGGGTACGTCTTGATCCTGAAATATCGTTTTCATCGAAATAAATTTTAAAAAAATCATTTTCGACAGATTCTTCAAGGTCTGGCATATCTTCACAGCCAGAAGACGATTCACAGAGATATCAAACCATCTAATATCCTTCTTTCTCGGGAGGGTGTCGTCAAGCTTTGCGATTTCGGTGTCTCCGGAGAACTTGTGAACTCACTTGCTGGGACGTTCACCGGAACGAGTTTCTACATGGCTGTAAGACTTGTGCTGTACTGCGACAATTGCCAGGGGCTAATTTTCTTGGCGTTTTCTTGCAGCCTGAGCGCATTTGTGGTCATGAATACACAATCCGTGCCGATGTGTGGTCGACAGGCATATCTCTCCTTGAACTTGTCCAGAATCGGTTCCCGTTCCCGAATGATCTGCCTCCCATTGAGCTGATGATGTCTATCACAACCGGAGAGGTACATGCACATTTTATGAAGGACAATGACCAGCATGCTAAACGTCTTCTTTTTCTAGCCTCCCAGGTTGGAAGATGAACCTGGAATTGAATGGTCCGACGAGATGAAAGACTTTATCAAGCAAACGTAAGGCATATTTCCACTTCATATCATATTTGTTCCCTGCATCTCATATATCCTCTCAGGCTGATCGTGGATGCTACAACACGACCTACTCCCAAGGATCTGCTTTCTCACCGCTGGATCGTGAATTGTATGAAACAAGAGGTTCATATGGCACGCTGGATCCGTCAGGTCTGGAATTGGCCAAAATCCAGTAGACGTTCCCGAGACGGGTAAGTTGTCCGCTTCAGGTCGTATATAGGGAGTATTTTCTCACTTTGACAAAAAGCACTAGTCTTTCGCGCCCAGGAACCGGCCATGGCGATTCGCCCCCTCAATAAACTGCGCATTCTCGTCTATTGTTTGTACTATCCACCAAACTCTTTACATGCATTAGTTCATTTACTTTTCTTTCGAGTCTCATGTGTTCTTGCTGCTGCTATCTGTTGTTTTCTCGTTGTAATCACAGTTGTACATCTTTGTGGATCATTAAACCTGGGTCCCATATACTGATACTTGCAATAATTCCAGGCCAAAATCGCAGACTGCAAGGGATTGTTGATCGACACTCAGGATCAAGAGGTTATACCTCCAACCCTGTTCCTCGGTTTGATTGCATGGACATACTTGCGGACAGGGAAAAAAAAGCTCCCCTCCGCCGTATGGTTCTTGGGTGGGTAATATTGTGAAACGAGAGAGTTTGTTGTGGGAAGAGTATTCTCTTATATATGCAGAAATGTTGCTTGTTCTGTCTACATCCGTCATTCGCGGTAGCAGTTGGACCAAAGTAAGTTGTTCTTGATCGAAAAAGATGAATCCATGGCCCATAGATATGCCATGCTTGTCTATTCTTATGCAAGATTCATAGGTCATATCAACCGCACGCTACCGAACTGTAAACGGCGGTTAGATGTGATTGTTAGTATGTTGAAGTGATGGATGATATATTTATAGTTCGGCGTTTCCCAAAAGCACTCATGAAATGCTCTCCGTTGCTTAAGAGGGCCAAGTTGTAAATTATTTTTAGAAACGGGGGAAAACGAAAAAGCCGCAAGTAGTAAGTGAATAACTTCAGGAACGGGGTTAAGTGTAGGCAGAGGTGTGGTGAATGTGACTTGTGTGCTGGAGTTGAAAGAAGGTTTGCAGGGATGGTTGAGCAGGGCAGGAGGATGAACATCGGAGGGATGCCTCGAACAGACATTTGGGATTTATTAGAGACTGAGAAAGAAAGTTGAAAGCATGCGAAATTCGGAATGCGTCATCGACAGCCCTGCGATATTCAAGGAGAAAAGGCATGTGTAGAATGAATAGACTGGGAGTGTGGCACGCTGCGAAGTATCGTAGTTGGGTCCCATGGATGCCAAAGTGAAGTGTGCAAGTGAGTTACTTGTTGTCATTGGAGTGGCACAAGGTGTCTTTGAAATCTGGAAGGGAATGCTTTTTTGTTCACGTCATTCTCAAGAAATTGCCAGCAAGTTCGCCGTGCCCTAGAACCGATATATGGGAATTAAGAAATTGTATGTACGGGGGCCTTTTTACAAAAAAAAATAATATAAAGACAGTTGAAGAGAGTGGCCCTTTGGCATGTACTTATGACCCTGTTAGAACACATGGTGATTTAGGTATTTAGACCTGCTGATATTTAACGTAAATATTGAGAGATGGACAAAAAGAACCAGAGTAAGGCAGAGAGATTTATGTATTAGTGATATTCACACTGAATACACTCTGGATAGTCTCCGTGGACTAACAGATAAGGTAAATCCTCGGTTGAAATTGGATGAATATGTATTGTCAAGTCGGCGTTATGAAGATGATTACAAGTGAAAGTAATGGAGACTCGGACTAGGAGTTGGGTGGAGTAATACTGTTAAAGAATATAAAAACACGAATAAAATAAACAAAACGATTGCATCTGGATTCCACGTGTAGATATCAAGTCTGTAGGGGAAGTTTTTGTTATTTTGCAAATGATTTCCACATGCAGTCAGTCTGTGTGAATTTGATCATCTCAGACTGACATATGGATGTCCAGAAGATGCGATTATGATCGTATCTAAATACGTTCCACGGAGAGAAACAAACAGATCAACTATGAACCGCGGCGGTGGAGATAATTTATTCATAATTTATATTTATTTTTCATTCAATACTCTGTCCAAGAGTAAAGAGAGACTGAGAGAGAGAGAAAAAAAGAATGTCGTATCATAGAATGAGTGGATGATCGGACCAACTCGGTCATATACTCTATGTCAATTTCTCAATATAGTAATTAACATCAGAAAAAAAAAAGACATATCCGAGGCTTTTTATAATTTTTTTGTGTAAGATTTATCCGTGAAAGAAATGAAGATTGGATGAAAAAATGTTGAGTGAGAGAGATATTCAAAGTCCTAGGATATTTTTTCTAATTTTTTTTTTTTCCAC